>CM050175.1:54982405-55252405 GCA_027410445.1 Discoglossus pictus
CCTCCACTGCATATTCACAAGGGATATTATGTATTTTGTATCTGATAATATTTTCTCTTTTCTTCAGTTTAATTCTGAACTTTGCAATAAGAAGCTCAATGAGGCGCAGTCAGCTCCAGGTCTTGTTGTTGCTGACTATATAGAGCTCCACCATCTTTGGCTGAAAAGTATATAGTCAATCTGATTTCTATGTTGTCCATCTGATGATGTCCATGTGTAGTGTAGTCTCGGAGGCTGTTGGAAGAGGGTGTTTGCTACCACCAGAAAAAGATCTTTACAGAATTCTACTAATCTATGACCTGCTTCATTTTGTACTCCATTTTGTACTCACAAAGACGGGGCCAATAACTGTGTACACATTGTGATAGCCAATAGAGCTACCAGTGGTGCAGGTGGTGCAGTGCCACAGGGTCCTCCTCTGTGAGTAGGCCCATTGCTATGTAATTATTTTATTTTTTTGCATTTCTTTTTTTCTTCCGTAGTGTAGGGATGGATGCTAGGAGGGGAGGGTGCTATGGTGCTGTGTGGGGTGGATGCAGGGCTGGATTAACCATTAAGAAAATAAGCACGTGCTTAGGGCATCAAGGGAAGGGGGAACCACAAAATATTCCATTGCCAGATTTACCATGGATCATACGGCGCAAAGCTGCAAATAGTGCAGCTGAAGAAGGCTCCACAAAAAGGAGTTCCTACAAAAAAAGAAAAATTGCATACATATACATATATACAACAATAAAAATAATAATAGCAATTAATGATATACGTTGTAACAGTTTATTATTGTTTATATTTTGATTTAGATATATATGGAGGCACCAACATCTTTTAAGTGCTTAGGGCCTCTAAAGATCTTAATCCGGCCCTGGGTAGATGTTGAGAAGGACTGGATGCTATGTAGAGATAGTATATATATTTCTGCAGTGCATTGAATTGTACGGTCCCCCTTACTCTCGCCCTGTGCGAGACGTGCTATAAGCAGAGGAGCTTCTCACAGAAAGCAAGTAAGTTAAGGGGTGCTATTTTAGGAAGAGGTCTTAAGGAGGGGAGCTTTTATGAGAAGGGGTCTTGGGGAGAGGCGCTGAGTAAATTGGTACCAGGGGGGCAGAGCTGGATCCTTACAGGCACAAAAGGGGGGAGAGAAGTTGCTCTGCTTGGACCATTTTTTATTTACTTCAAACTGCATTCTTTTTTTAAATTGCCTATGCCCAACAAATGTATGAGCTTTAATTGTAAATGCCCTACAGTGGTCAATTAATAAAGCTCTGTGCATGGGTTTGACACTGAAGAGATGGATATGATCAGTTTTGGGGACTTTAATGCAATTAAATAGTTGTAATTAATGAAGATCCATATAAACAATCTTTCAATGTATTGTAATAAAAAGTTGATCTCTTGTAAGGAAATACCAACTATATACAGCTGGTTCTCCTATAGTTTTTATTTTTTTGTAATCCAATTAATTTATTTATAATAGAACAAAAGCAAACAACAACAATAAAACGAATAGTAAAATAATAATAAAAATAAAAATGATAAAATAGTATAGTATAAAAAAAATGTTGGCTATAAAAACATTTAGCCGGCACCAAGTGAAAGCACAAATGTAAAGTCTTGCTTCTTGTACTTATTGTATATGATTACCGGCCATACAAAAGGTACTGCGTTTATTTTTTATATTTCCATACTACATAAAGACATGTTTGTACTAAGTATGGTTGTGCAAACACTGTAATAAACCCAAAGCTAGTCCATTACATGCAGTGCTAGGTCTGGAGCAGTCAGTAGATCAACAATGGTGAAAAACTGTTAGATTTGTTTACATCAGCAAAAATTAGGTTTCTGTTGAGTCTTAAAACTTCTTGGCTTGGCTTAAATTTAGACACACAATGTTGCCTAGCAGTGAGAAGCAGAACAGGCTGAGTTTAAAAGCCAGTAGACGGCTTTAAAGATCACTAATTATACTGCATTTGGAGAAGACATTTCTAAAAGAGTAAAAATTAGATTCACTCCAAAGTTCCAAAATGGGAACATGAGGCCCTATGCTAATCCTTGAAAAATCAATTACAAGTGCCATAGCAGCAGAGTAAATCCTATCTGGCTATGTTAATTCCCCATCCCTAAAACATTGCAAGCAAACTGCTACGGGTCACTTCTCAGAGTGAGCTTAAAAACAAAGCCGAAAACCAAAGCATAAATCTCCATTGAGTTTTCCACTGACAATAAATGACAAGTTACTCTGTTACACTTTGACATCCAAACCCTATGCTAATAAGATTTTACAGATCACTCACAAATAAGGACACTGCCTTAAATTCAAAAAGCACAAGAACAATGTACGTGTACCAAAGACCACTCACAAGTAGTTTTCAAAGTTTTGCTTAGTCCTCCAGAAGCTTTTGAAGTGACAGTATAGCAAAAAAAAAAAAAAAAAACTATAAAATTAATGAATTACAACATTATTTGGTATGTAACAGTCCGATATCAACATATGTGGAATTCAAAAATATGATATGTTAGTATGAAGACAGTTTTATGATACAAAATCCAGGGTAATACGCAACCCAGTACTCAAGGGGTTAATACACATTACTAAACCATGTCGCCTAGGAAAAAATGCTCTGATACATTGTCTATAAATGTATAAACATTTAACACAAAATAAACACATTTTATTTTTTGAAGCAATAAATACAATTGTCAGATCTTTTTAATATCAAAATATATTTTTCATTTAAAAAACAATTATATACAGTATATATATTTATATATATATATATATATATATATATATATATATATATATATATATACTCATTATAATATTTAAGACATTCACATTACTATTGGCTCCTGGAGCCTTGTTTCACCAGTTAAGTTTGGTTTGTAGCTGCAACAGATATCTGTGCAAGGAGCAGCCAGAGCAGGATTTACGACTGCTCTAATCTGGGGAGTGAAAGATTTACATTAGTGTAGAAGTTAGGCGGGAAAAAGCTCCCGCATCCGATTCATGGCAGTGTCCTAACTTAGAGCACCTGATTTACATTGTCGATAAAGTAACTTGAACGAGTATAAGTTATCACTTTGGCACAGAGAAGGGAGAGGAGAAAACCACAATGCAGTAAACGGGGTTGTTTGGTTTTTATAAATATAAGTACCGCCGATACTCGAAAATATCACCACCTGAATATACTGCAAGGGTAGGTGAATAGGTAAAAAGTGCAAAAGGCAAGTATAACGCGAGGGTTAAATTGTATTGAATTGGAAGAAAAATATATGCTTAATCCTGTTCCAAGAGCACCCCAAAATATTAAATCTAACAAATACAACAGAATAGTATGGTTAATGTCACGTTCATATACATATATAATATGTACTGTATGCTTGAGACCTCCGCTCCCGCCCCTGCTGGACTCACAATGGCCATAGCCTGTGGTAAATGCAGCCCTCAGTGCACTGGCTGCAGCAGCAGGATGCACTCTAATAAAGACATGACAGCGAGGATTATTGGTTAAAACTACTAGTGGTATACTTGAGTATCTACAGTAAATATGTTGATGAAACCTAAAAAATTCATATGTTATGGAAAGATGGTGAAATTAAGATTTTTAAAGTATGCATTTTTTTTTACCTATTTGAATAAAAAGGAATGGGGGACAAACCCCCAATACTCCAGTAAGGGAAACCTGCTTTATCCTAAATTGGTATCTGGTACTATGTTAAATGACCATTGTATTTGACACAAAAAAAAATGGATGGTGGCATTGTCTCCATTATAGGCAACACACGCTCATTTGCTGTATTTATGTTGCCAAGTTAGCCCAGTGCCACAGGGCATAAGATGACACTTGGATATACACCCACCTCCTCTCAGCCTGTCATCCTCTAACCTCTATAAGACTGTCTCATTTAGTCATTAGCCTTGGTGAGTAGATGGCGCAGGATTTTACAATTTATTATCCAGATGTTTTGGATAATCCATCGCCTGCCATGTCCTTGCCTAGCAACTCTGCTTAATGAATTTCCGTCTCCCTTTGTGAAAAATCTTTAACTACAATGTGAACAGTTGATAAAGCAGACAAATTAATTTCTCTTTACATTTCACACATTAATATATTTATTTTGCTGCTAGTTGGAGCACAGCTGGGCCAGCAAGGGCAGAACATTTGCCACTGTGCATCTTTACAAAGCTATTAACTGTGTATCACCGGGGAAAAAAATCCTTTTTTGTTATAACAGAGGGAGATTTGAAACCAAATTGTAAATTCATCTTCATATGGTATTTTGAAATAAATGTACAATGGATATAAAAAGTCTACACACCCCTGTTTAAATGTCAGGTTTCAGTGCTGTAAAAAAATGAGACAAAGATAAATCATTTCAGAACTTTTTCCACCTTTAATGTGACCTATAAAACTGTACAACTCAATTGAAAAACAAACTGAAATCTTTTAGGTACAGTGAAGGAAAAATATAAACATAAAATAATATGGTTGCATAAGTATGCACACCCTTAAACTAATACTTTGTTAAAGCACCTTTTGATCCTATTACAGCACTCAGTCTTTTTGGGTATGAGTCTGTCAGATTGCGAGGGCATCTCCTGTGCACAGCCCTCTTCAGATCACCCCACAGATTTTCAATTGGATTCAGGTCTGGGCTCTGGCTGGGCCATTCCAAAACTTTAATCTTCTTCTGGTGGAGCCATTCCTTTGTTAATTTGGATGTATGCTTTGGGTCGTTGTCATGCTGAAAGATGATGTTCCTCTTCATGTTCAGCTTTCTACCAGAAGCCTTAAGGTTTTGTCCCAATATTGACAGGTATTTGGAACTGTTCATAATTCCCTCTATTTTAATTAAGGCCCCAGTTCCAGCTGAAGAAAAACAGCCCGAAAGCATGATGCTGCCACCACCATGCTTCACTGTGGGTATGGTGTTCTTTTGGTCATGTGCAGTGTTGTTTTAAACATATCTTTTGGAATTATGGCCAAAAAGTTCAACCTTGGTTTCATCAGATCATAACACCTTTTCCCACATGCTTTTGGGAGACTTCAGATGTGTTTTTGCAAAATGTAGCCTGGCTTGGATGTTTTTCTTCATAAGAAAAGGCTTTCGTCTTGCCACTCTACCCCATAGCCCAGACATATGAAGAATACGGGACATTGTTGTCACATGTACCACACAGCCAATACTTGCCAGATATTACTGAAGCTTCTTTAATGTGGCTGTAGGCCTCTTGGTAGCCTCCCAGACCAGTTTTCTTCTCGTCTTTTCATCAATTTTGGAGGGAGCTCCAGTTCTGGGTAATGTCCCTGTTGTGCCATATTTTCTCCACTTGATGATGACTGTCTTCAATGTGTTCCATGGTATATCTAATGCCTTGGAAATTCTTTTGTACCCTTCTCCTGACTGATATCTTTTAATAATGAGATCCCTCTGATGCTTTGGAAACTCTCTGTGGACCATGGCTTTTGCTGTGGGATGCAACAAAGAAAATTGCAGGAAAGACCAACTAGAGCAGCTGAACTTTATTTGGGGTTAATCAGAGGCACTTTAAATGATGGCAGGTGTATGCTGACTCCTATTTAACACAATTTGGAATGTGATAGCTTAATTCTGAACACAGCTACATCCCCAGTTATAAGAAGGTGTGCAGACTTTTGCAAACACATTATTTTACCTAAAAGATATCAGTTTGTTTTTCAATTGAGTTGTACAGTTTATAGGTCACATTAAAGGTGGAAACACTTCTGAAATGATTTATCTTTGTCTAATTTTTTTACAGCACAGAAACCTGACATTTTAACAGGGGTGTGTAGACTTTTTATATCCACTGTATATATATATATATATATATATATATATATATATATATATATATATATTTAAATATATATATATATATATATATATATATATATATATATATATACCACAATATTGTATGCATAGTATCACATATTATAATTGTCGAACTACAAGACGTTGCCACGCTTTGCGTGGTGCATACGACTTAGCGATGAGCGGCCGCAGGCTCTCATTGCTGGCGAGCAACTCAGAGCCCTTAGGCGATGAGCGCTGGCGAGCCTCGCATAGCGAGACAAGCCGTTAAACTCGGAGCACTTAGGCCGGCGAGCCGTTAAACTTGGAGCACTTAGGCGATGAGCGCCAAAGGCGCTCATTGCCTGCGAGGCGAGCAGTGGAGGGAATCAAACAGGCGGGACTTAGCCTATAAACACTACGAAATGCGTCTTAGAAAAAAAATACGAGACGCAGGACTTAAAAAAATAAAATCTGAGAAACGGGAACTTAGAAAAAAAAATACGACATACAAAAAGTACGAAGTTTATCGCAAGACCGCGCAAACTAAAATACAAAAAATAAAACACAAAATACAACAATAAGATCACCAATAGTACGGGCAAACAGCCAGGATGTCTGGAAGTGAGGTGAAACTCGAATTTAGGTCGAGTTTTGGTACTTGAAAATCACCTAAGCAGGAAAAATAAAGTGAAAAAAAGGCTACACAACCCCGAACCGCGCAAAACACAGCCAGCGACTAATAGGAAGGACGTAAAATTAGCGAGCAACGGAAAAAACATACAAATTAACGTCGCTATTTTACAATACTAACTTACACATTTAGACATTAACATTGTGAAATGGCGGATTTCACGCCTAAAGCAACAGTTTGGTCTCGCGCACGCAGCATTTGTATAGAGCACACTTGCCACAGAACTGACACTTTCTCCTCAGGTGATGACAGTACATTTTCTGCTGCCGGAAAATCCAAAGAGATTGTTAGCTCTTCAGGATACTGATTGATGAATATTAAATACAAAAAGGTACAATATATTAATAATCATTAATCAATCAATAATTAATTAATTAATTATTAAAAAAAGGATTACTTAAACAAATTGAGCAAACAATGATTTACGCTTGATTTTGTTCAGCAATACTTTCATGCTTAGCGGTTTGTAATATAGTAATTCATTGAATAATTAATTAATAATGTACTTTAAATTATTATTTAGTAATTAGTAATCAAGAAAAAAAGGTTAAAGTTTATTAATACATTAATGCAAAAAAAATTCTAAGACATTTACACATTGGTTCATTAATTATTCATGAACATTATTTTATTAATTAATTATTAGTAATCATTATGAACAACAAATATTTCATATTTTACAATGCCTTTAGTTTAGGAATATATTAATGCTTAGCTCTTTAGAATATATTTATATTTATATATTTATTATATATATTTATATATTTAGTCAGTGATTAATTGATTATTAATCTACATTAATGTATTAATTTGTAATTAGTAATATTAACAACAAAAAAAGAACCACAAACAAGATGTATATTTTAAGATGCACTGACATAGCCATGATGATGCTGATTGCCTCATAGGGATTAATCCAAATATTAAAAATGCTTTCCCTCTTATTTTACAATTTCAGTGTCGCTGCAGCTGACTCAACACAGAGAGTGATGTTTGAAGCCTTTCAACAGCATAAACATCACCTTTACAGGTATATCATTAAATGATGTTCTAATGGTAAAAAAAAAAAGAATTAAAGTCTCTTTAGTTGGAATTGATGGCAGTTATTGCTTATTTAACTTTTATTTATATATTAATTCATTAATAATTAGTAATCAGTACCAAAAAAATGGTTTGATTTAACAATACATTCATGAGTATGCTTTTATGTTTTGCATCTATGCCAATATATCTGTGTTGCTGCTGATTGCCTGATAGGGATGAAACAAAATATTACAAATTATTTCAATCTTATTTCACAGTTTCATCTTTTCTGCCGCTGACTGAACACAGAGTGACGTTTGCAGCCTTTGAACACCATAAAGATCACCTTGACAGGTATATCATTTAATGATGTAGTTATGGAACAAAAAAGGCTTAATTTTTTTTGGTAACATGGATAACAGTTATTGATTAACGTAAAATAATATTTAAATTTATTAATAATTAGTCATCATTTTAAAAAAAAATTGAGACTGCAATCATAGTAATAATATTTTTTAACATGCACTTATATATCTGCCTTACTGCTTATTCATGTATATTATTCTTGGAAATATTGATTAATAATAAGATTATAAAAAAAGATGGGATTAGAAGACTTAAAGAAAAAGATGTACATTTTACAAAGCACTTAAATATATGGACTTCATTCAATCAAGAATTCATGGAATACAATGATTATAAATTATTTTTATGTTATTTCACAGATTACTCATCTCTGCACCAGACTGAAGACAGAGAGTGCATTTGCAAGGATTTTTACACAAAAAACAGTAATTTCACAGGTATATGATTTCATCATGCCCTTATGATTTTGGATTGATGACACTTAATAATTAATTCAGGAAACTATATATATTAAGGGACTCATTCATTTGCAATTTGCAAAATTGAATAGGGCTCTATATAACGACATAGCATAATATTTTTACATAAGATTTTAGTTAATGAACATCTACTGTATCCAAAACTAAGGTTTAAAAAATAATAAATAAATATATATATATATATATATATATATATATATATATATATATATATATATATATATATATGCCATGTGCTTATATCGTGCCCTATTGCTTTAAACAACTTGCAAATGAATGAGTTTTTTAGTATTTAATTTTTCATTGCAATAATAACAACAACAAAAAAAGCACTATGAATGTATGCTTACCTAATTAACTTTTAAATAACCTAAATTAGACATCATAACAAAATTAACTGCATCATTAAGAAAATTTAACATTATTTTAAGTCACATCTATACTTTGATAATAGCTGTTTCTGGTTGGCCTTCTTTACGACAACATAATTAACTTTTTAGGTTTACCATTGATCTCAGTTCTTGATTAATTTAGTAACATATATGGCTTAATTCATTAGTCCCCCCCCCCCCCAAAAAAAAAAAAAAAAAAAATATATATATATATATATATATATATATATATATATATATATATATATATATATATATATATGCAGTGCTTTGCTTTTTAATGTATGCCAATAAAACCCCCCAATAAAATGGTTTCCTTTATTGCAGAGAAAAAAGAAAAACAATTTTAAAATATTTGCATTCTTTAAGTAATGCTATTTACCTTTGGATTGAGAGCAGCTACAAACAATATGTACAGAACAAAAAAAACATTACATCTTACATCTGTATTTACAATTACAGATTACAATGGTGGATAATGGAGAAGACACCATTGAACGCAAAAGAAGATTGGCAAGGGAAAGGAAGCAAAGGTGGAGAGATGCACAGTCACCTAAAACATCCCAACCCTTAAGAGAAGACCGACAGAGACTTTTAAATAAAAGAAAAATGAGTAAGAAAGCACAAAGTGAGTGTGCTGGAGCTTCAAAGAAACAAAAAAATAAACAAAAACATGTCTGTGAACCATTGCCAAATGATACAAAATTGCCTATTGACACCAATGTTCAGACACAAGACACCAATGTAGATATAGAAAGTTGTAGTGATATCTATGTTAAGGAAGCTCAGGATATTGCGTTTATTAGAGCACTAACAGTAGACACTCATTATTGTGGATTACTCACTGTTGTTTGTCAGTTTTGTGGGGGCGATCATTTTCTCAAGGAAAGACCAACTACTGGAGACTTCATTAGTTGTTGTCAGAAAGGAAAGGTAAGATTTCCACAAAGACACACATTTCCAGATTACTTACAAAGTATCATGAGCGATCCAACAATTCCAAATTATATCAATTAAAAAAAAAAACATATGGTCTTATAACAGTGCAATTTCATTTGCTTCAATAGGTGCTACATTAGCAGAAAATGCCCCAGTACATGGTCCTTACTGTTTTAGAGTTCAAGGACAAATTTACCACCAAACTTCACATTTACATCCACAAGAAGGAGAGGAAAGGAAATTTGCACAGTTATATGTCTTAGATACAATGGAAGCTGTTGAACAAAGAATGACGCTTCCAGAAAATAAACAGTGTTTGCGCATAGTCTTTAAACAGCAGGATAAAATTATGGCTAACAACCCATACAGTCAAGCATACAAACAATTAGCACAGGTTGAATAAAAACAACAGCAACATGCTCAAAGACATCAATTGACAATGCCAAGAGTAAATATGGTGTTAAAAAGAGATTGCAACACTGATCAAAGATGGTATAATTTACCAACAGTAAATGAGATTGCCATGGTCTTTAAAAATGAAGATTGTGAACCACCTTTTCAGCGGGATATTAGAATATATCCACGCAATGAAGAACAACATTTTATAAACATAAATATATTAAGTTGTAATTTCGATCCAATGACATATCTGATTTTTTTTCCAAATGGTGAACATGGATGGGAACCGAAATTACAATTGCAAAGTTATCCTAATAGTAAAGTTCGTGTTAGATGCAATATTTCTATGCTGGAATATAAAGTGGCACAAATTGCTATTCAGGATTCTTTTAATCCTATTTTATGTAGAGGCATACTCACACAACAATGGATTACTGATTCCTATCTACAAGTCGAAGCAAATAATCTAAATTTTATAAAATTTCAACAAAATAAGCTACGAGTAGAACAGTATTGTGGATTGATCGATTATGTCGCTGAATTGGCTACCAACAGAGACATTTCAGCTGGTAGAGCAATCGTTTTGCCATCCACTTTCCAAGGATCTCCTCGCAATATGCGAGAAAGATATAATAATGCCATGGCTATTGTCACAAAATTTGGAAAAACTGATTTATTCATTACATTCACATGTAATCCACAATGGCCAGAGATCAAGGAAAATTTTAATCTGGGACAAACTACTTCTGACCGACCAGATTTATTGGCAAGAGTATTCAAAATCAAACTCAATTCATTAATACATGATATAACTAAAGCATAGTTATTTGGAAAATGTGTGAGTTTTGTTTATACCATTGAATTTCAAAAAAGAGAACAGCCACATGCTCACATGCTTTTAATCCTGCAGGAAAAAGATAAGTTGAATACTGCAGAGAGAGTGGATTCAGTCATTACTGCTGAATTGCCAGATCCAGAAAAATATTCCAAACTATTTGAGATTGTAACACACAAAATGATTCATGGGCCATGTGGAGATATGAATCCAAATTCACCATGTATAGAAAATAAAAAATGTACAAAACAATTTCCAAAACAATTTCAAGTGCAAACTTATGCCAATTGTGATGGATACCCATTATATAAAAGAAGACAAGGACAAACAGCTATTATCCATGGACAAAAGGTTGATAATAGATATGTTGTTAAATACAATCCACATTTGCTCACGAAGTACAATGCACACATAAATGTGGAAGCTTGTATTTATATTAAATCCATCAAATATGTGTATAAATATATATACAAAGGATATGATGCAGCAACTGTTGTTGGTCAAGGTGCAGCAAACGAAAAGGAAAATCCATTTTTACATGACAAACTTTCTAATTATTTAGATGCTCGCTATGTCAGTGCCCCGGAAGCAATGTGGTGGCTTCTGAAATTTGAGCTGCATGATCGGTCACATGCTGTGTATATCGACTAGCTGTACATTTGCCACAAAGTCAGTTTGTTTGCTTTACTGCAGGCAATGAAAGAACTGCTCAAAGTGAACACAGAGATACAACACTTACTGCATGGTTTAAATTAAACTGCCAGGACACGCAGGCCAGACAACTTTTATACATTGAGATTCCATATCACTATGATTTTGTAAATGGTCTACGGCGACAACGAAAAATACGCATAAAATTATAACACAAATTTATACCATCAGTCCAAGAGACATTGAACATTTCAGTTTAAGATTACTTCTTTTACATGTTCCTGGTGCACAAAGTTTTGAACATTTACGCACAGTGAGTGACATAGTTTATGAGACTTTCCAATTAGCTGCAAGACATCAAAACTGATACAGAATGGGAGAGGTGTCTGGAAGAAGAAGCACTATGTCAAATGTGAAAAATATTTGCCTTCATTTGCATCTTTTGCAATGTACCTGATGCATTTACTTTGTGGGAAACATTTCAATTAAATATGTCCGAAGACTTCTTGAAACGTTACAATGAGCCAATAGCACTGTTAAAAACTTTAATGGAAATTCAAGAAATATTTCTTGCTCATGGATCAAATTGTGCAAGTTTTAATTTGCCTGATTCAGGACTCATAGATGACATCAACTTTGATGATGATGACACTGAGCTACAAAAACAA
Organism: Discoglossus pictus; assembly: GCA_027410445.1. Classification (NCBI taxonomy): domain Eukaryota; kingdom Metazoa; phylum Chordata; class Amphibia; order Anura; family Alytidae; genus Discoglossus; species Discoglossus pictus. The sequence continues at coordinate 54,994,669 of CM050175.1, forward strand.
AAAACTTAAGAAAAACTGACAACTTTGTATACTTTACAATTGCAAGCATTTAATGCCATCACAAATGCTACAGATGATGAAATGGTCAAAGACCGTTATTTCTATCTAGATGGCCCTGGTGGATAAGAAAAAATGTATCTGTACAATTGTTTGATGAGTTACATTCGAGCACAGGGTCAAACAGCAATGCCATTTGCAACAACTGGAATTGCAGCACTTTTGTTAGAAGGTGGTAGAACTGTGCATAGTGAATTTAAACTGCCAGTTCCCATTTTAGAAACATCAGTGTCAGATATTCGACTGAATTCTTTACAAGCCAAAAAATAAAAATAAAGTAAATTAATTATCATAGACGAGACAACAATGATGTCATGTCATGCTTTGCAATGTATTGATAGATTCTTAAAAGAAGTGATGGATAATAATTTCCCATTTGGTGGAAAGGTGATGTTATTAGGAGGAGATTTTAGGAAAACATTACCTGTTGTGCCACATGAAAATAGAACTGATATCATTGAAACATATATGAAGACAAGTAAACTGTGTAAAATATTTACACACCTCAAATTAGAATTAAATATGAGATCTGAAGGCCAAAACAAATTTAATGATTGGCTCATTCAAATTGGAGAAGGAAAACATCCACAAATACATGATTTACCCAATGATACCATTGAAATTCCATCAACAATGTTTTGCAAGGAATCACTCATATTAGCAATCTTTCTAAACACTCTAAATAACGACGATTACTCAGACATTGCAAACAAAGTGATATTAACATTAAAAAATATAGATGCCTTGATTCTAAATAACGAAAATAATTATTACAGTGCAGATTCAGTTCTTGCAGAGAATAAAGACAGTGGGCCTCATTCGATTAACGGCCGTAGGAGATGCGTGGCCGCAAAGACCGCGGTAAGGGTTCGTGAGTATTGTATTCCCTTGCGGCCGAGGGCTCCGGCAGGCTTGCAGCCGCGCCCTGTTATCCCTTGTGGCCGCACGTGCAGCAGGAAAGCCTTTGATCTTACACTGCCGCAAGAGTTTCGGGAGCAAGAAAGCCAAGGTTGCTATTTAAATGCTACGTGAACCCTCTCGTCAAGGTCGTAATTAGCTAAAACCGAGCCGCAGCTTACTTGCACCAAAAAGGTCCCGGGAGCACCAATTAAGCACATAAAAAAGCCATATTGTACTTTGATGAGACATGAAAGTGATTGGAGGTGTTAGAATTCATAGCACAATATTCCCCTACACTCAAATCTGAAAATATTTTTTAGTGTAATACATGTCCAATTTCTGTGTACAAAGTCCCACAGGCTTGAAGCACATCAGACCCGCAAATGCTGCGGGATTAGCCTCCGTCAAGTCCGTAAATTGGTAAAATAGACCCATGGGTCGTAAAGGGCTTACTTACAAATCGTAGCATAAAAAAGCCAACCTGTACTTTTAGTGAAAGTGAAAGTGATGTTTGGTCTGAATTAATAGCTCAACATTCCCCTACTCTCAAATCTGGAAATAAAGAAACAAAATTTCATGTTCAATCTTCGTGTTCTATCTATCATGCTTGAATAACGAGCTACGGGCTTGGAGGTTAATCACCCTCCAAGCCCGCACAGGCTTTAATAAGGAGCTACGGGCTTGGAGGACATTCACCCTCCAAGGCCGCACAGGCTTGAATAACGAGCTACGGGCTTGATAATTGAAGTCAGTGGGACTTGGACGGATTTTAAAATCAAAGTAGAATTTGGCGATGTGCAAGCTCGAGAATGTTTTGCTATTAATCCTCTTGCCCCCAATTGTGTTCCCCCTCATTTACAGTGCTTTGCAGTGCTGGATTGAATATATATTGGCTTCTACAATGCTTTGAGTTTACGGCCTTCAACCTCCGAACTCGTACAGGTTTTAACAAGGACGAGCCCGCGGGACTTGGGACGGAAAATAAATCGTAAATGAAATATCGGATTTGGGCGACGTGCAAGCTTGAGAGGGTGTTGCTATTAATCCTCATGTCCCCCATTAAGAAGCCTAGCATTTACAGAGCTTTACAGTGCTATCTTGAATTTATATTTGCATTTACAGTTTTCCGACTATGCGGACGGGAAACAAAATTTACGGGAGCGGGAGAAACGCTTACGGCCGTTTGCATTATTTGCGTCCGGCCGTAAGGGGGATATCCTTGCGGCGCCGTCCATTTGAATAGCAGGGTAGCAGTAGCTCTACACGGGGCCGTAAGATGGCCGCATGGAAGCGCAGCATTGTGGCCATTTTACTGCCTTTAATTGAATGAGGCCCTCTAAATCTAATATTAGTATAGACTTTATTAATTCTTTAACATCATCTGGAATTCCACCACATGTTTTGCAATTGAAAAAAGGGGCAATTGTCATGCTATTGAGAAATATGAATCCAAAAAATGGACAATTTTGGGATCAGCAATGGGATCAGATTAATTGTGCACGATTTAAAAGATCATTTTATACGCGCAGAAATTATGACTGGGACCCATAACGAGTTTTTATACCAAGAATTGATTTGGCTCCAAGTGATAGTGGTTTGCCTTTTGTCCTTCAAATGAGGCAATTTCCAGTTATCATGACATTTGCCATGACCATCAATAAACCCCAAGGACAAACTTTTAAGTCTGTGGGTATTTTTTTACAACAACCTGTTTTTGCACATGGACAACTCTCTGTTGCTTTTTCAAGGTGCACAAATCCAGATGAGATTAAAGTTTCAATTGAAGACAACCCAAGCCAGGGTGATCTACTCCACGATGGATTTATTTTAAATAAAAACATTGTGTACTATGAGGTTTTGTAATCAGAGAGAATAGTGGTTTCATTTTAAGTAAGAAATGTAAGGTCACTTGGCCTCTTCTTAGAGGAACACTATTTCACTTACAAAACTATATCTACAATTTCAGAAAAATACAGTAATAACCAACAAAAAAGGAAGAAAGAAAAAAAGAAACAGTGGTTACATCCCATAGACACAAATAAAAGTCTGCTGGGCTCTTTGAAAGGGAACCACTTTCACAGACAAAGAAAAATGGAATGTCTTGAAAGTCACATTCACCATGATTGGCCTCACAAAACACTTAGCTTGCATTTTATTACCTTTACTGTTTACAATTTAATATGTTTCTTTCAGGTTTGTAATCTTAACATTCTGTTTGAAAAGGACTAATATGCATTGATGCATTCTATGTAATTAAGGTTTAATGTTAGTAGCGGCATCATCATTTGTTAAAAAATGAAAATGTTTTATGATATATAGAATATTGATCCATGGACGAATCTGATTGCCAGTTGATGGAGTCAGGAAGGAATTATTTTTTGACAACACTTTCAACAAATTTACAAAGTGGAAATGGAATTTCTTGCCATTTGACTTCCTCTGGATTCAATATTCAAGATCACTATAGTTTAAAATAAATTCAGGTTAAATGTTATTATCTTATGTTAATGTTTGCATTGTTATTCTGAGAAATGTTATGGATTGTTATAATATTATTCGATACATGACAATTAAAAAGTTTGATATGGTCTAACAGTACATTGTTAAAAAAATAAAAAATATATTTAATATACATTTTGTACTTCTTTGTAGATAAGAAAAAGATTCAGAGTGTTAGAGAATCACATTGTGTCACAAACAGCATTTCCAGTTTTAAAATGTTATTGACCGTAATTTTTTGACAGGCAAGTTGCTATTATATATATAGTATGTATATATAGTATGTGTGTGTGTGTGTATATATATATATATATATATATATATATATATATATATATATATATATATATATATATATATATATATATATATAGTAAAAAAAATAGTACACTCATGTTTACATTTGAACTTCTAAAATAAGTTCAAAACGTACTTCCTGCTCAGAATACCGAGACATACAGATATTACACTGCATTCTGGGAACCTGAGCCGGGACAAAGGCTTTGCTCTACTGTAATTACACAACTTGCAAAGCAGAGTATGGATTATGCACAAGCCAAGAAACATACCCCTATATATATATATATATATATATATATATATGTATATATATATATTGTCAGGTCACTCTCATATGGCAAAGGATATCGGACGGGTGTTTTTAGCTATGTAAATAAAAGTAAAAGAAACAGGCAGAAATCTGCAATGGAACGGTGTGACCTTGGACATGGGCAAGGATGCTGCTTAGAGCTATTGGCCAAAATCAGCATTTTTGGACTTTGTTGAAAGCTAAAACGTTACATTGGATTAGGCCCCTTGCCTCAAATGGCGGAAATACAGCTCTCCAGAAATGTAAATGCACTGACACATACGTTTCATCAAGTATCATAGATTCACCCAGGTTCCTGCAGAGACATGGAAATGGCCAAAGCTACTTCTAGCCTGCTTAGAGTACCAGAATGGACATGGGCAAGAATACTGCATAGTGGATATGGGCCACAATCTGCAATGTAGGGCTCCTTGAAAACCAAAAGACAAGGAATCACCAAAGAACACCTTCCAAGAACAGACTTAAAAGAGAACTGACGTGTGCAAAGAAGAGTTGGGCTGGAAAAGCTTATGACAGATGGGAGAGGGCCCCCTCGAACAAATCCTAAGCTACACTTGGACATACTCTCCTAAAAACACGAGAAATACTTTTTGAATTTTTGAAATACATGCATTTTTCCCCAGATGTGATCAAACATACATTTTATTTTATCTGATTGTTTGTTGATGTTTAATTCCAAGCTCCATCTATGCCTCACTGCTCAGACAGATTACTGTTCCTCCTAAGTGACTTCAACCAATCAGCTTGCAGGGTTGTCTTCCCATTAAACTCCATAGGAAAGCTTTTGACTAAAAAGGAAGAGTGTGCCCAGCACAGCAGTGACATATAAACTATTTTAATTCTCTTTAAGATGACACCAACTTCCTGTTGGGGTGACAGTGTCCCTTTAAAGGACCGTTGTATTAATATACACTTGAAAACCTACAAATGATTTTAGAATGAAAAATAATTGAATACAGTCTCAAATATACTATACTGTATTTTATATGTAATTATGTTTTTATGGGAGCTGCTGTTCAACTCCATGAGGTGGGATAAGAGTTTACATACTCAGGAAGTCCCTATCCACACAATGAGCATATGGCATCTACAACTGCAAGTGCTTTCATTAAGTGTATGCTGTGTTAATTGTGTAAATTAGGTGTAGTTTAGTTCCCACCACTCTAAGAAAGCAACCCCCTTCTGGATCACTACTTTGTCGTGGTGAAGGGGCTTGTGTACATCAATGAATCTGTGAGCAATACCATGTAGGGTCACCTAAGATGTGCAGGTCATAGTGAGGTCAGACAAATAGCGGTCCACTGGAGAAGGAACTGGCAATGCACTCCAGTACCTTTGCCAAGAAAACCATATTGATGGATACAACCAAAAATGCAGACAGATGTACCTGGAGTGCTGTGTCCAAATGGTCACTGAGAGCCAAACACAACTGAAGCACTGAACAAAGAAACCAACAGATGATAATGGTAATGGATCCCTGCAGTAATGTATAATTTAATATAAAAGTTAACAATGTAATTTAATTATTCAAACAGCCATATGGTATAAAGATGACCACATTGGTCATTTTAAACAACAGTATCATATAACAGCTACAAATAAAGTATAATCAAAATTACCTTATTTAGACTTTTTATGTGATTTATAAATTACTGTGGTCAAATGTTTTCTAAATTTTTTTGAACAATTAAATGTGAAAATTGGCAAACTATTTTTAGAACTCAAAACAAAAAAAAACATCCTTTACATTTATAACTTTCATCAGGGGCGGCTGGTGCATAGGGGCAAATGGGCAACCACCCTCCCAAAATGAATGCACTGACTTAATCCCCAATCACTTACTTAATTGTAAAATGTATGTAATAAAAATATAAAAAAATGTTTTATCCTTTTTAATATTCTGTATTTTTAATAGCTGCTGCTGTCACTTTAAATTTCAAAACCCTCTGTGCTGCAGTTAAACACCCTGACTTATCACATCTAGCCCTCTACTGGTGACTTGCCTAATAATACAGATCAGGGTACATGTGAAAAAAAAAAAAAAGCTACAATGCTGTCTATGCCCGAACTGTGCTCTAACCGATAGAGCTGAGCCTGTCGGTCACACGCAGCATAACCCAATCAAAATGGCCGGGAGGGAAAAGTCCTACATCATACAGGCACTGCACCTCTCACAGTCCACCTGGAAGTGAATACATTGGTGCAATATCAATAAAGTTTATTGAAGAAAAAAAAACTCCCGCCTCACAGTGCATGCAGAGGGAGCTGTGTGGAGAGCTTCAGTTTTCTTAATACTCTGGTGGTCTTATTGATTCTGACTACACTGCTCCACACACCCTGTACTTCTGTAGGTGCAAGATGTTCCTCCCATATGCTGTTTAGTCTCTGTTTGTTTGTTTTATTAATCTATTTGCTCATTTAACAAATCATTTATTTATGCAGTTATACTCTCTCAGTATATTTGCTGATATCATAGTATATGCTAGTATCATTCTTGGCTCAGTCGTAAAATATCTGACCTAGGCTCAGAGTGATAGATAGAGAGGTATGGAGATGGGGGGTGGGGACATTGAGGGAGGGAGGAGAGATAGATAGAGAGGGAGAGATAGGGATAGAAGAGGCATTGATTCTATCTCTCTAACTTTCTATCTCCCTCTCTCGATCTCCCTCTGTCTCTATCCCTTACTCTGTCTCTGTCACTAGGCAGGGTCTATACATGTTGTGGTAACATGATGTAAAGGGGAGGGGTTTATAATGTTGGGTGGAGTAAATGTAAGAGGAGGGGCCAGGTCTCTGTTTTCTGCCCCACCAAGTTGGAAAGTCACCAGCCACCACTGACTGTCATATGCATGTTTCATTTTTCTTTTGTAACAATTATTATTTTGGTTACTGTCTCAGAATGGTATGTTTTCTTAAACTAATGAGCATTGCTGCTGAAAACAATTGCAATTTTAGCTGATAAATTCCTATTAAACAGTTAGAAGCTTCCTGTATATTAAAAGTCTCCCCATCTCAAGAAGTTGATCAGCTGCAGTGAATCATTGACCACCCCCTCATGGAGGGGCTTCACACTACCAGTGTCTAATATTACTCTGTTGCAACCAGACAGTGAAATGCTGTGTGTCTGAGCATCATGAGACACGGATACTGTGAAGCCACTCCACTATGAGTGCAGCTTTAGTTTACAGCAGTGAAACATGGCACCCTACATGAGAAAGAACAAAAGGACATGGGGTTTAAAAGGTGTGAATCTGTTACTTTTGGGTCTTTTCAGAACTAAGTGAAATGTTTATATTATATGACAGTTTATTTAATTGTTCCACTGAGGATGCTTAAGTCAATTATGTCACCTGGTTAAATTATTTAGTGATTTTGCTATCTAATCAGAGGAATCAGATAAGATTTGAGCATTGGATATCCCCTATCAAAGGTGCAGATTAGCTTGCAGGCAAGTATGCTTGCAAGCTTTAACTGTCCTGTTTTGTAACTGCCCACTTGTGTTTAAAAAAAAAAGCACAACTATCATGGCAGCTTCCATGCACTAGCAGAATCTGCTAAAATTCATATTTTCTCTAGCAGCTGCGTAAGTCATGGTCAGAAAAGCATTTTCAAAGTTGTTAATTATTTGCATAGGTCACAAACATGTTTTACTCATCTATGGTGGCCTTTAATGGTTGTGTTCTTGTGCTTACGAGGCTGAAAGTTTAAATAAATGATATAATTAAGGAAACACCTCACATGTTTCTAAAGTATGTAACATACAAACAACATTAGCAGTTGTTTAAGCTTTGAAAGCATGCAATCATAATATCCAAATGTAGCCACAGTTTTCCTATTACACAATTCTATTTAAACTCATTATTGGTACAGCAAGTAATCACAGATTATTACAAATAATCATATCATATACTAATAGCTATTACTGATATCCAAAGTCTGCCTAATTTTAGAAACAATTTACTAGCTGCAGCCGGTGTTATTAATTATATATGTCGAACAACCTAAAACAGACTTTGGCTTGCATCCCCTCAGATCCAGCTCCAAATTTGTATAATTAGCACAAGGTTTATTTTCATTGCCTGTGTTTATTAATCAGTGAATTCCCAAAACAGAATATTTCCTCAACATTTGTAATCTTCTGTAGGTCTTCTGAAGTCCTCCTATAGTGGGTAAAACACGTAGACAGTAACACAGCAATTGCTACTTCAACTGCATCTCCCTGGTAACAGCAACAGTAAATATATCTTACTAGTCATTTGCCCGTCATAAATGACGGGATAATATTCCAACCCCCACTCCCTTCCCCTGTATCTCTTTCCCCCCTCTCCCTCCCCTGTGTCTCTTTCCTCCCACTGTCTTTTCCTCCCTATGTCTCTTTTCTCCCTCTTTCTCCCCCTCTCCCTCCCCTGTGTCTCTTCCCCCCTCCCCTCCCCTGTGTCTCTTCTCCGCACTCTCTCCCCTGAGTCTCTTCCCCTCTCCCCTGTATCTCTTTCCCCCATTTATCTCCCCACCTCCTGTGTTTCTCCCTCCTGTGTCTCTGCCCCCTTCCCCTGTGTCTGTTCCCCCCTCCTCACTCCTCTGTGTCTCTTCGCCTCCTCCCTTCACATGTGTCTCTTCCACCCACTCTCTCCCCTGTGTCTCTTCCCCCACACTCTCTCCCCTGTGTCTCTTCCCCCCCACTCTCTCCCCTGTATCTCTTCCCCCTGTCCCGTGAGTCTTCCCCCATATCTCTGCCCCCTCCTCTGTGTCTCTTCCCCCCTCCCCTTTGTATATTTGCCCCCCTCCCCTGTGTCTTTCCCTTTCCCCTGTGTCTCTTCGCACCCCCCTCCCAAGCTACGGCTCAGGCCGTGCTTGGCGCGTGCATGCGGCTAAAGACGCACATGGCGCAAGCGGAAGCGAAAGTGTGTATGCTCCTTATGGAGCATTTCACACTTACACCAATTATATTAGTGATTGCAACACCAACTCACCTGGAAGCACAACAGGAACCAAGAAATGAAGCTACGAACTTGATGGACTAAATGATTATCTAATGACTACTGTAACTTTGCACAAACAATTGTTTTTAATACTTTTTATTAAAAGCTTAAAGATAGATCCAAACACCAGCACCATTTAATATAGGATTTCACACATGGCTTCTCTATTTACTACAGATACAATCCATACCTGTGGGTGTTCACAAAATAAATTCAAAGTAAAGAATGTCTATTTTGCGGTAATGTTAGATAATTGCCACAAACTAATACTTTAAAAACTATCTAGCACCACTAAAATCGACAAAATATAAAGGAATAAAAACTTGATTTAGTGACATCATAGCACTAAGAAAGACAAATTTTTAAGTATGCAACAATAAAGTATTATTTTGTGGCATTTATCTAACATTACCACAAAATAGTTGTTCTTTACTTGGAATTTACTGAATCAATTCATATTTATCAAGAGCATAGAAGAACTTAACACCTAATGGTTAAAAAAAAAAGTTCTAATATATCAAAAGGTCAACAATAATACAGAATGGTCACAAAGTGTAGGAACAGAGGAAAAGTAGAAACAGAGTAGCAAAAATACATTTTATTTTTATCTCTCTAACATCTCTAAAAGCATTTTACATATTTGTTGTGTCTACAACCGGTGATTATCTCTTTGTATGTTTTTTAATAGTACATTTGTGTTCACATTTCAACGTCTAAAGCAAGTTAAAAAAAATCTTGTTTCCTGCTCAGAATTCCAAGAAATACAGTTATTACGCTGCATTCTGGGAACCTGGGCAAGGACATGCAAATGTGACACAAAGGCTTTGCCCTTGTAATCCATTACCATTAAAAAATGGCTCCTTTTAAGCATATGCATGCTGTTTTCTACAGCTTTAAGCAAAGCTCAGGATGAATTATACACAAGCCAGGAATCCCACCCACATACAGCTGTTTCAAGGTTACTGCCTTTCATCAGTGTGGGGATGGTTTCTAGCTTGTGTAGTAGATTTTATGAGGAGGTAGTTTACCACAAAAATCCTTTAATTTATGGTGGACAAAAGAGTGACTTGTTCTTTAATAAATGTATACTAAAACTTTATTCGACCTGTGTGCCTTTTCTTTTAACATTAAAACTATCTAACCCAAAATAGTTTTTGTGATTAATGTGTTGGCCACAAAGTAAAAAACAGCCTTTCACAGCTATTATACGACTAAATCTCAATAGGATAGGGAGAAAGAACAAAACTCAGCATCGCTTAGTAATTTTAGTTTGCAGGTATTTTGTTGAATCCAATAAAATAAAACCCACTGCCTTCTCCCACACAGATCTTACACAAGGCCATATATTGTAACATTCTCCTTCTCCAATACCCTTTTCCACTTACACAACCGATTTTCAAAAGTAATCAACCAACAAGAAGCAAAATCAAATCTTACTTGTCCAAAAACATTTTCCTTAAGATGCCCAGGAATTTAACTACTTGCTTCCCCTAAATAGCCACATCACAAATCTCCTATGATCTGCTCTCCTGCTAATGAAGGGTTTTCCAAGAGGTTTTAAGTACTTCAGAAGTTATAACTTTCATAACTTAAAGGTTTGGGACAATGGGTTGAAGGGGATGGGTCACGTTTACAGGGGATAAAACTGTAGGACTGGGCAAAACATGTTAAAAACTTGGTATACTTTTGGAATAACACAAAAAACTGCTACATGTTAAACTCTATATGAGCACACCGAATATTACCCTAAGTAGTCTATATTTAACTTAATGTTCTATAGCACATTTAGATAAAAACTCACATCAAGATAACATCTATATCTAAAACATGTATGTCCCTATGTATTTCATTTAAGTAGGATAAACACCATGACACAATACATTATAACACCATGTTGACACCATATTTGTAATACATGTATAGCACTATATACTAAGCTATAATATGCTCAATGTAAGATATCACACCTTCCAAAGTCATAGCATAAATCTTATCTGGAAATATGAGATTGCTGTGAAGAATCCTCTAAAAATGTCAAAATATTTGCAAAATCAAGTCAAAATTACATGCATTTTACAGAGAATAAATCCTCAACTTTATGATTACAAGATGAGACGTAAATTATAATCCTTATTAAATCTCTTAAATCCCATCACTTCTATTAGAGATATACAAAATATTGTTACCATTGCCCCACCTTCCATTTGAGGATGCTCCACAGATGCTCAATAGAGTTTAGGTCTGGAGACATGCTTGGCCAGTCCAACACCTTTACTTTCAGCTTCTTTAGCAAGGCAGTGGTCATCTTAGAGGTGTGTTTGGGGTCGTTATCATGTTGGAATACTGCCCTGCGGCCCAGTCTCCGAAGGGAGGGGATCATGCTCTACTTCATTATGTCACAGTACATGTTGGCATTCATGGTTCTCTCAATGAACTGTAGCTCCTTAGTGCCGGCAGCACTCATGCAGGCCCAGATCATAACACTCCCACCACCATGCTTGACTGTAGGCAAGACACTCTTGTCTTTGTACTCCTCACCTGGTTGCAGCCATACACGCTTGACACCATCTGAACCAAATAAGTTATCTTGGTCTCATCGGACCACAGGACATGGTTCCAGTAATCCATGTTCTTAGTCCTGCTTGTCCTCAGTAAACTATTTGCAGGCTTTCTTGTGCATCATCTTTAGAAGAGGCTTCCTTCTGGGACGACAGCCATGCAGACCAATTTGATGTAGTGTGCGCCATATGGTCTGACACTGACAGGCTGACCCCCCCCCCCCCCCCCCCCTCATTAACCTCTGCAGCAATGCTGGCAGCACTCATACATTTATTCCCCAAAGACAACCTCTGCCTATGACGCTGAGCACGGGCACTCAATGGCGAGGCCTGTTCTGAGTGGAACCTGTCCTGTGAAACCGCTGTATGGTCTTGCCCACCGTGCAGCTCAGTTTCAGGGTCTTGGCAATCTTCTTATAGCCTAGGCCATCTTTATGTAGAGGAACAATTCTTTTTTTTTCAGATCCTCAGAGAGTTCTTTGCTATGAGGTGCCATGTTGAACTTCCAGTGACCAGTATGAAAGAGTGTGATAGCGATAACACCAAATTTAACACACCTGCTCCTCATTCACACCTGAGACCTTGTAACACTAACGAGTCACATGACACCGGGGAGGGAAAATGGCTGTTTACAGGACTATAATTTTCTGGTTTTGTTCTTGCTCCCTTAAATATAGGTATCACATCAGCTTTTCTCCAGTCATCTGGTAGAGACCCTGTGTTGAGTGAATCTTGAAAAATTAAATATAATGGTGTGGCTATTACAGAGCCCAGTTCCCTCAGTACCCTTGGATGTATTCCATCCGGACCCGGGGCTTTATTAACATTTATGTTTTCCAACCTCTTTTGGATTTCTTCCTGCATTAACCAATTATTTGGTGAAGGTAGTATAGCCCCATTATGTTGCTGTGTCCCAACCACTGGTATCTCCCTTGTGTATACCGACAGAAATAACCTATTTAGCTCATCTACCTTTTTCCTGGTCACTTGTCAGATGGCCTGTGTCACATTGTAATGTTCCTATAGCTTCCTTCCTATTAATATATTTATACACGTTTAGGGTTAGTCTTACTCTCCTTTGCAACTAACTTGTTATTTTCTATTTTAGCCAGTCTAATAGCTCGTTTGCTGCCTTGGTGATTTCCTTGTACTCATATAAAGCAGTCTCTGTTCTCTCTTTTGTATAATATAAAATCACGTGTTTTATTTGCAGGCGCAATCTGCTGCAAAATATTATTGCAAACGTAATCATTAACTTAAACTTGATTTCTATTGTAATTTAAAAGATTGTTGTATTTTATCACACAAGGGGGTATGATCTTCCTGAAAGCACCTATGGTTGGTTCACAAGTCTTGCAACAGGATACACATTCACCACACCAACAGGATGGTGAGAGCACTTGGCACAGGAGCTGAAATAATATAGAGCCTGAAAAAGAGCTATAACCACCTTAGGATAATAAATACAGCCTGTGGCGTGTATACTTGTTCTTTACTGGTTGTCTAGTGATACTTTCTAGGTGCTTCAGCTGGTGAGGTCCACTGTCAATCACTGCTCTCATTAAAATAATTAAATCATTGTACATGCATAAATGCTTACACTGATCAAGATAAATAAACCTTGCAACCATACTGCTTGCCTCCACATTGATATTTAAACTAAGGATAAAAGTTATGTTTGATTTTTTGTAAAAACGGTTAATAACAAACAAAGTACAAGCTGGGTCTGGTAGAAATGAACAGGACAATCCAATAATTAATAAAAACATAATTAACAGAAACATATAAACCATATATAAACATGCTGGTTCTAGTCTATACCCCATACAGAGGTTATTTTTACCACAGAGACATGACCCCACATGGCGCACATACGCTCAATATGTGCCAGGAACACTTACAGTATGCAAGTGCATACATGCTTTTATCTGTTTCTATAAAATATGTGATTATTAATTATTGGATTGTCCTGTGCACTTCTACCACCTTCAACTTTTTTTTATGTGTGAAGATACTTTGGATGGAATCTTAGGCATCGGAGCTAGCAAAATTATCCAAGATTAGTCAATATCTTATCAACTCTTATTTATGCCTGGGTGGATATTTGGGACTTTAAATGATTGCTGTAGTCATTTTTAATGAATGCTTATAGAAAGTTAATTTGTATCTATATTTTTTACTGCTGGATTCCATTTTCTTTTGTTTGCTGATTCTATCAGTTGCTTTTAAGCAAATGAGCTCTTCCTTAGATGTAATGAAAGCATAGGCAGTTGTAGATACCACTGTCATATTGTACAGGTAGGAATCTCCTGTGCAATCAAAGGCTTCAGAAACCACAACATATCTTACTACAGCATAACTGCATATAGAAGATATTTAATTAGAGGCTGCATTGTATTATTTGCCAATTTAAAAACACTTTGCCTACTTTCAGGATTTGTTCTTCAAAATATTTTATTTTTAATATATCACCACATTGGTTCTTTAATTTGCTTTGAACTGTTTTACTATCTCAAAATCCCTTTGGTGGTCAAAAATGTAACTCTGTCCTATCTCCTCCTTTGATGTTTTAAGCCCACAAATGTTACCAGTGCTAAAGACGCAAAATCCATATTCAGTTGCAACAATTCAAGAAGCCCGCATTTGCCTTTAAACCCGTAAGTAGCAAATGTATAAAAAAATTCTATGAGTACTAGATAGGACTCGCAAAACAGACTAAACACCTGTTTGTAACACTGAAAAAGCAAATTAACACACATTACTGTACTTTAAAATACTGGGAAAGTAATGAAAGGCATTAGAATTAACAGTCTCAAGCTTACAATAAAAATATTTTTTTTTACGTTTTATTTCTGTGTTATATTGATCCCAGGAATCAAGGAGATAATACATATCAGGCCACCCACATGGACTATAAAAGTATATTTATTTTTATGGATTATTACATTTCTGGATAGCGAGTCCAATCGCATATCGGACTTCCAAACACTAATTGATTGTAGTTTAAACTCCATGTTTTACTGACGTCATGATGACGGTCTCATTTACTATTGGCTCTGTCTAAATTGTAACTTTTTGCTTGCTTAATTGATCATGCCCTGAAATGCTATGTACGGGTTCATGGTTTGCGTGTTGTGGCTGTGAGCATGTAATTGCGGGCTTGAGTCATTGAAATACATCTGTAACTGTTGCAAATTTCAAGCCCACAGACATACGAGCAGTGTGAAGGTAATTACGGGCTTGGAATTAAATAGGGGCCAATGTATTCCATATCGTCCTTACTTGCTGATAATCCATTAGACGAAATACCTGAATGACTACATGGCAATCTATGTGGTGTGTGCTTAGACCAAGGATTGTAAAGCCCTTTTTTCTTTTGATCGTCTCCATTTGATCCCCATTTTATTTGTTCTTAGTCATAAGAGTAGCGTAAAACTGTTTTTTAAGTAAAGCTTGTGCAAAAACAGCCGACTTTAGTTATTAAATAAAGTGCCTTAGCAGAGTACTTTCCGATTTATGATTCTAGGTTCTCTACTTGAAAGCTTAACATGTCATTCACAAGTTGGGACAATTCCTTTGATGCTACATTCATCTGCAACATGAAAACTTGGGGGACTTATTCACTCTAGTACAATTTTCTAGAAATGTATTGCATCATACTTTATTCAACAGGCCCAATTAATGAATATCACTCCATCAATATTTCATTCTCGTTTTGTAGTTCAGTAATCAACTAAACTCATGATGCCTCTGGGATTAATTGCATGTCTTACTCATTCAAGCGCCTCAATACAAAGAAGTATAACGGAAATAAGGGCCATCAATATATTTGGTGAAAAAGAGTCTTAAAGAAACACAAGTTCATTGGGCCATCAGACTCGTGTCAATTCATTGGTGATAAGGTTGGAGATTCCATTTTCATTTAAGATCTTGCACAAACTACCCCATATTAATAAATATATTCACACCATGTTACAAACACTAAGGAGACAGAGAGTAGAGACTTGAAGATTACATGGGAAAGCTATGTAGATTTTTAATATTGATAAAGATTTGACTAATAGATATTTTAATAACAGTTTGTAAAGTCCTTAAAGTTCTCCTACAAGCAGCTGAATAAATAATGAGGATGTGGTATTGGCCACACATCCAATTAAGTAATGGGAACTGGGTGGAGTTAGCAAATGAAGCAGACAAGCAGTTGCAAGGTCTTTGTAGTTGTTGTGTCGTTCAGTCGTGTCCGACTCTGCTTAAGCTCATGGTCTGTAACATAACAGGCACATATTTATGTCCATGGTCATGCTGATCCACTCGGTTTTCATGGCAGAGATACTGGAGTGGGTGTACAGTTCCTTCTCCAGTGGGCCACAGCATATAGCTCCTAGTATTCCTAGGTGATCTCCCATACAAGTACTGACCAGACCCCACCCTGCTTGCCTTCAGGATTGTGTGACATCTTGGAAGCTAACCCAGGTTGCAGTGGTGAATGCACCGAATCCTAGGCACTGGACCCACCAGTGTATTAGTGCCAGACAAAACAGAAGTCAGTGCTCTGTCTCTCCTTAGTTATTATTATTATTATATTTTATTTGTAAGGCGCTATTCAGAGGTTAAGTAATCCAAAAAATGCAGTATTAAACATGGCGAAAAATGTGGAGCCCTGTCTTTGAGTTAAAAATCTTAAATTTTTTTTTCCAAAGCACCTTACAAGATTGAAATCTTACAGGCTTACAATCTAATGTGAGAGGCAGAAGTCTCTGCAAGAAAGACTGATAAGAATAAGGAAAGACCAGGAAGGGAGAGAATGTAATAGTGAATGAAAGAGAAGACAATTATGTTGGTGTAAGGTAGCAACTGAGATTACCTGGGTGGAAGATGTAAGAAGTTGGAAGATATTTCCATATAGGATGACACAGCAGAAATCTACGGAGAGGGATTGTGAAACAGTGGTGCTACTAAGGAGTTATTATCTTTACCTAGCGGAAGTTTTGAGTCAAGCACAAGGTGTGTATCACTGTACCAGAAGTGGCATCATCAAAGCAATAATGGGATAATTTAAATAATATATCCTGTGCCAGTTATACAAGTAGCATATAATAAGGTGAAAGATACTGCAAGTACTAAATGATTAAATTTAACAGCCTGCTGCAATTGGGATCAAGGTCATACTGTGCCAGTCTCTATACACTTTTTATACACTAAGTTTTTGAAACTGGTAGAAAAAGTAATAGTTTATATGTGTGTAACACAGGAATTAATAATTATTTCTGCCTAAGCAATGCACAGCCCGTAGTTGACATTTACTCACTAAAGCTCACCTCGATACTCTTGTTTGTTTGAACCTAAAAACACAATAAATATTATTAATAAGAAAAAGGAAGGCTTGAACCAACATCTTAATATACATTGGGTATCCACATGTCTGAGAGTCAGTGTAAATAGACAACATCAATGCTATCAATAAACCGTGCAAATCAGCTTCCAATTCATTGACTTGTAACTCCTCATTAAAATGCCCTTAGCTTCCCATTCATTCTCTCCCTTTCTTTTCACCATTTCCTCCACCCGCACAAGAAACACGGTCTGTTCTTTTCCTGTTGCTTGTGGAAACAAAGGACCCTTTGCCAGCACTCAAGCCTAATTAGTTACCACCTAATCAGATAATGCTAGAGAGGGACCACACGTAGAGGTGCAGAGCAGTGAGTGTCTGCTTCAGTAAGATAGGAAAGGGACCAGTGTTTAGATGAGGTTACATTGGGTGCAAGAATAGGTATGCTGTACACATATAAAAAAATATATCATTTGAATTGCTTGTTACCAAATATTTTGAGTCTGAGTATTAATTTACTGAGCTTGGATAAACCACATCCCTAAGCCCAGTTGGTAGACCTAAATAAGTAGATCAGAATAATGATAATGCCTTAATGTTCTTATACTGCAAGAATGTATCTACCAGTAGTGAAACAGCTGTTAGGTTTCAGATTTTAGTCTTGGGAGGATTACTTCTGATATATTACAAAAGCCGAGGAGCCCCTGCGAGGTTCCCTAAAGGGCATAGGGAGTAGGATATTGTTATACCTTTCCCATTGTTACAGACCATCGGATGACCAAAGCTCTATTTAAAGGGATATGTACATGTCATGGATTATGAATGCATCTGATAGAGGAGAATTAGTAATGTATGAAAACATTTTTTTTTGCTTTAGAAAATATCCTAAAATAAACATTAATTAGCTCACCTTGAAGTTAGCAAAGTTTCCCATGTTTTTTGGCAGTTGCATTTGATGGTGTATGCCCCTTGAAAATCCCACCTAAATTAGCGTTAAATTCTAATTCAGAACCAGGCTAATACTTTGTATCATTCTTCACAGTCCTCAGCAATTCCTCTTCCTGCTGTTTCAGAAACACTGTGGAAACTAGCTTACTTGAGATGTAACTGCACTTATTACTAAGGCTGCAAAGAATAAAATAGTCTCTACTCACTCACCTCTCACACTCACTCACCTACCTCTCACTCACTTCACCCATTCCACACTCCCTCCCTTCATACACACTCACTCTGCACTCACTTCACACACATTCCACCCACACTCACCCCATCTACACTCACTCCACCCACACTCACTCACCCCATCTACACTTTCTCCACACATACTTACTTGACCCACCCACATTCACTCCACCCACACTCATTCACCCCATCTACAGTCACTCCACCCATACTCACTCAACCCTCACTCCATGCATACTCACTTACTCCATCCACACTCACTTCATCCACACTCACTCCACCCACACTCACTCCCTCACCACACACACACTCCCTCACCACACTCACTCACTCCATCCACACTCACTCACTCCACGCATACTCACTTACTCCACCCACAATTACTCCACCCACACTCACTCCACCCACACTCACTCCACCCACACTCACTCCCTCACCACACTCACTCACTCCATTTACACTCACTCACTCCATCCACACTCACTCACCCCACTCACTCCATCCACACTCACGTCACCCACACTCAAGTCACCCACACTCACTGACTCCACACGGTTCTTTCCCTCTTCCCCTAAGCAAAAGATTGGCAGCAGCAGTGCCGCTGCCAACCTCTAGATGACGTTGGCGATTTTCTGAATATTGTTGCACATTGCATATAAGGCACGACGACAGAAGTGGCCTTGAGCTATGACAGGCGCGACCGAGGACCTCGAGGGCCGAGTGCTGACGCCGAACATAGCGATAGCCTTGCTGTCGATTCAGTGCCGTTGAGTTGCGCCACATCAGAGGGGGGAATAATTATAGGCCCTCCCTAAAACCTGATGGCGACATCTAGCGGCTACTTGCAGCTCTCAGTGCTGTCGATTTATTGTGCAAACACAACGGTACAGATCCCCCCACACTCACTCACTCCACCCACACTCACTTACTTCACACTAACTCACTTCACACTCACTCACTCCACCCACACTCACTCAACCCACACTCACTCTCCCTTTTCTCTCTCATTTTCCCCCTCTCTATCTCCCCGCTACATTTGTGCTCTGATTCACTGTGAGCTCAGACCCCACCCTACCATGTGAATTCATCTGCAGCAGTTACTTCCTGTGCTCTCTATCAGAAAGGTCAAACTGGGTACCTTGCTGTATTTCCTGTGGGTACCTGGCTTATGGAAGCTTCCTGTGGGTGTAAACAGCTGGATTTTACTTTTGGGCAAATAACTTTGTAAGTAAACTGAACTTTTACATTCTTATATACTCTATATAACACATCTTGTTCTGATAATCACTGTCTGTTTCTTACCAAACATTTGAAACCCAGGAAACTTACATATCCCGATTCAGAGATTCCTTCTAAGAGTGGATACAAAAATAAAGACAATATGGTTATAATTAAATGTATGGATTACCGAGTATCAATCAAACCCTATTGTATATGAATTGAGATTCATCCATAAGATGCAGTATATAGTTGGAAAGACTTAATAAGCGCTCTATAAAGCTTCCATCTATTATATATACATTTGTACTTTCTGTTTCTATCTATGGTATGGGCTTTAGCCAGATTTTTGGCTGCTATTAGAGAGCCCTCCATGTAGAAGGACCTATTATGGTCACAGGCCTTATTGTTTTTGCTATGCCTTTGGATAATGTTTGGTTTAAAATGTTTGGTATGGGATGTTTGACCTTTTCAATTTATATTAAAGGCTTACAAGACTATATTATAATCCGGAAAGGTTTTAATTGTGGCATGTACCAGTTAAAATAGACAGTATTTTACGGTTCTCACAAGCTTTAAGTAGAATTAACATTAGATAATTGCATTAGGAGGCTGGGTGGACTCCTAAAATACCCAGTGTTCAAATACATTCATCTAACACTTCCACCCACAAATTCTAATAACATCAAGTTATAATTATATTTATGCATATGTGTAGATGCACAATGGGATTAGAGGACTATGTGTTAAATGTGCACAAGGTCGGTGATTTAACTTATCACAGCTATTTTTTACTTACAAAATATTTTCTTTTGCCATTATAGAGTTAAAAACGTATATTCTATTTGTTTGTTTGTGTCATTCAGTTGTTTCTGACAATCCATTGTTATATGGACCATAAGACACCAGGTACATCTTTATGTTCATGGTCATGCTGATCCACTTGTTATTCATGACAGAGATACTGGAGTGGGTTGCCAGTTCCTTCTCCAGTGGGCCAGAGCATACAGCTCCTGGTATTCCTCAGTGGTCTCCCATGCACGTACTGACCAGGCCCAACACTGCTAGGCTTCAGGGTGGTGTGACCTATTGGTTCCCTGACTGGAATCAAACTCATGTCGCAGTGGTGAAAGCACAGAATCCTAACCACTGGACCAACAGGGAACCCCCAATATCCTATACAAGCATTCTTATAATTGCACATGAAAAAAATACTGGATTCAATTAACAATTCTTCACCTTATCTATATAAACAGCCAGATATCTTAAAGCATCTCAAGTCTTTTTTGTCCCTTGACCGGTCACCTTCCCCAGTCTTCTCCTGCCTGTTGTGTATATTTATTGAGCTGGCTCCACATTATATTCTGTGACTCGGTTTTTCTTTTCCACTTTCAGACGAGCGTTCTGCACAAATTCCAGGGCTAATCGCAGTGCCCTCTTGAGTAGTTTTATCTTTAAATGCTTCCTTAAAGCTTTCATTTTCAGATAATTATAGAATTTAGGAAATAGCTCTGGGCAGGCAACTAATGAAAAGAGGGGTTTAAAAAAAATAATAATTTACTGAAGCAACCTTGTATCTTTTGTATTTAGTGAGCGCTCAGCCTGAGGTTCTGTCACCCCTGCATTTCCTATACCGTCACCGTCAGCTTATTTTTTTTTACTTTTCCCCTTGCCGGAGCCTGTCTTGTAAATAGTTGATATGAGCAATGAACAGAACTCTATTTGCATTTCAATGGATGGAGTCGGGAAATCACAGTCATTACAAGGCCTCTGCGTTTCTTTCAGCTCACATGATAGACCATCCAATCACAACCATCTTTTTTTTTTTTTTAATATTGCAGTACTCTAAGTCTTATCTAGAAGTGTCCACCTGTATTGTGCAGATGTAGAGCAAGTATATAAAATGCAAAGGTAATCACCCTAATGCTAATCTTACATGACTGGGAAAATCTTCAAGGACAAGCGCCAACTAAAATGAGGATTCTTTTATATTAAAGAACACTCTTAGAGAGAATTAAATATCTATGGAAAATGTCCCCTTCTGGATCGCTACATTGTCTTGGTGAAGGGGCTTGTGCACTTCAATATAGCCCATGTAGGATCATCCAAGATGGGCAGTTCATAGCTGAGAGGTCAGACCAATTATGGTCAGCTGAAGACGGAACTGGCAACCCACTCCGGTATCTTTGACAAGAAAAATTTATGGATAAGCACAGTTAGACTCACAACGTGCCTGATGTCCATAGGGTTAACTGAACGACTAAAAACAAAATGGAAAATGTATGAAACTTGCATAGTTTGCCAAGTACTCCTCCATTGGTTTGAAGAGCAAAAGCTGCCATTTTACGTTTAGTTTTTTTCACGGAGGTTAAAGAGATAGTTCAAGAGCCAATCAAACCAGTTGAATTCTAAACTGTATAACGGTTACATTCAGGTTTTCCTGTGTCAACCAGTAGCTCACATCATCTAATACAGAGGACTTGTAGCAATAAACGACACGTGCTAAAATGTATACACATGTATTTGAATTTTATTAAGTGAACTGTTTCTTATAACAGCAACTCATGCTTAATGCTTAGGAGCTAATGAATAGAGGGCCCAAGGGGAAAGAAAAAGGTTGGGCCCTCATGGAGGAGGCACATAAATGTTTTTTTTTGTTGGGCCCCCCACACACCCCTGGGCCCCCTCACCAATATATATATATATATATATAGATAGATAAAATCAAGTTCTTCAAAAGAGAATACTATAAATATGACACTTCTTTAGACCTAAAATTTATTTCTATTTAGTTTATACAAAGAAAATATTACAATGAAAATATTGAACTAAATAAGTAGTGTTGTGTTTTGATAATGGACGGGTCAGACTCCATTGTGCTGCTTTCCTATATTCATAATCAAATGTTACTTCCATTACATGTTATGAATATAGTAGTCATTCTCTGTATAGGATCTGTTTCTGCCAGTAATATTATGTGATTCAAAGTTCCAGCGTGGGAATATATTCCGACTATCAATCATTTCTCAGCCTGACAAGCAAATTAGGGTCTAGTCATGCATGATAACTACATAGTCCATCACAATTGAGAAGTGACTCTTGTAACAAAGGCTGTTCCCTCTGGACATTAACCCTTTCTATCCAGGTGTACTGAAGAGCATTCTAAAAATTCATAATTGTTCCCAACTAGAGCTTTGTTAAGAAAGGGACGGCAAAGATGAAGATCGAAATGAGCAATGAACATGAACTTGATGAAGCTTAGAGAGGCAGTGGCTAACAGATGTGCCTGGTATGCTGAGGTCCAGGAGGTCACATAGTCGAACACGACTGTACAAGGAAACAACTTTGTTAAGAAGCCACTTCTCAGCAGAACATATAGTGGCTTCTAAGAACTATCTTTTGAAACACTCAATATATTGCTGTGAATTTAAAATTGTCACATTTTGTCTTATATTGTGTTTTAGCCATTATTGAAAACAAAGACATTTGGGGCAATACACATCAAGTTTATCAAGTTCCATTACTTTTGAAACTCCATGAACATGAGCAACTAATGTTCTGATACTACTGTCACCTAAAAAAGCTTGTGAGTATACAACATAAATGATCTCATCATATGTTGTATCTCTCATGCATATTGTCCTTCTTAACTTGGATATTATCTCATATTGGCACCCAACTGAAACTTGCTAACCATTGGTATTTTGGAATCCATCTTTTTTGGAGTGTAGCTGGGAAGGCATTTGCAAGATGGAAACACCTATTGCAAAAGTTCACATCTCTTAAGTGAACACTCTAAAGTGTAGCAAATAGAATTATACAGGAATTGAACAGGATTGAATGGGATTTGTATATCACCTGTGACAAGAACTATTAAGGCAAGTGCATTTACTTTCTTCTACTGCTTTTTCGCTTACACAGTGTCACAATGTTTTCTCACACCATCGTCCTCATTATAACCTCCTGCCTCTTTCTCAGTCTCTCTTATACTGTCTGTACAAATCATGTTTCCAATAATATAACTATCTCACCTTGCTTGCTTTCCTCTCTTCTTCTCTGCTCCCATGAGCTCCTCTCCTTCCTCCAGTCACTATATCATCCCTCCCATATAACTGAAAAGCAGAAATGCTCCTGGGAGTACTTTTTCCCATCTCCTTTTACTCTCTCTCCTTCTTCTGATGGCTTGAGGAGATATATCCCCTAACCCAGGCCCCTCACTCATTCCCATCTGCTGTTAGCCACGCAGAGTCCCCAGGGCAGCAACTACCCAAAACACCCATAATCTAATTTCCATCACGTGTCACAAGCCATCTACTTTGCCCTTCTACTTTGCCCACTGGAATGCAAGGTCTGTTTGCAATAAACTTACCTTCATTCATGACCTCTTCATTTCCAACTCCCTCAATTTACTGGCTATCACTGAAACCTGGCTCACTCCATCTGACTCTGCCTCCCCTGCCGCGCTCTCTTATGGTGGTCTACACTTCAGCCACACTCCTAGACCTGGGAACAAACAAGGTGGAGGTGTGGGCATACTGCTATCCTCTCGCTGCACTTTTCACGGCATACCCCCTGTTCCCTCCCTTCAATTCTCATATTATATCCACACTATCCGCATCTTCTCTCCCATCCCTCTGTGAGTAGCTGTGATCTATCGCCCGCCTGGATCACCCTCTCAATTTCTGGACAACTTTGCCGCCTTTGCCGCCTGGCTCCCTCACTTTCTCTCCTCCAATATACCTTCACTCATTCTTGGCAATTTCAGCATAGCCACTGACACCGCGCCCCCCCCCCCCCTACATCTGAAAATTACTCGCACTTACCTCTTCCCTTGGCCTCTCAAAATAGACAGATTCTGCAACTCACAGTGGTGGACACTACATTGACCTTATTTTCACCAATCTCTGCACTATCTCCAACCTTGTCATCTCCTCAATTCCACTATCTGACCACCACCTGCTAACTTGCAACCTCACCTCATCTTCCGCTCACCACACTTCTTTAATCCCTCCCACCAAAACCCGCAGAAACCTGCAAACACTTACCCCACAACAATTTTCCAATGTGCTAAAACCCCTTCTCAGCCCCCTCACACCCTTGCCTGCCCTGACATCGCCACTTCACAATACAACACTACTCTAACCTCCACCCTTGGCACTCTTGCCCCCATTAACACAAGCAAATGCCATCGCTCTCATCCACAACCATGGACACTACCCAAACACGCTATCTACAGAGATGCTCATGAACCGCAGAGCGACTATGGAGGAAATCTCGCACTTCAGCAGACTTTCTCCACTACAAGTTTACCTTGTGCTCCTACTTCTCTGCCCTCCATCTTGCCAAACAACGCTACTTCTCATCACTAATATCAAACCTGTCCTCCAACCCTAAACATTTATTTGCTACATTCAACACCCTCCTTTGCCCACCCCCACCTCCTGCCCCTTCCTCTCTCACTACTGATGACTATGCCAGCCATTTTAAAAATAACATTTAAACCATCCGAATTTAGCTCTCCTCCCAGCTTGGCCTATCCCACCATCCTCTCCACAAACTGATAACACCCAGCCCTTACCCTTTGCCAATCCCTCCACCACTATGGACTCCTTTGCAACCGAGGATGAAGTATCTACTTTACTATCAACCTCTCACCTTACAACATGTCCACATGATCCTATTCCATCACAGCTAATCCCTCCCCTTTCCACCACACTTATCTCAGCTCTCACACATCTATTCAACCTCTCCCTAAACACTGGCAAGTGTTTCTATCCTCTTTAAAACATGCTATAATTACACCCATTCTTAAGAAGCCCTCATCTGACCCAGCTTCTGCCTCCAACTACCACCCTATCTCACTACTTCCCCTGGCTTTTAAACTACTTGAGCGGCTTGTTTACAATCGCCTCACTCAATTTATTTCCTCCAATTCCCTTCTTGACCCCTTTCAGGCTTCCGGGCCCAACACTCTACAGAAACAGCCCTCACAAAAGTTACCAATGACTTGCTAACCGCCAAATCAAAGGGTCACTTCTCTATTCTAATTCCCCTGGATCTCTCTGCTGCCTTCAATACAGTTGACCAACCTCTTCTAATCCAAACTCTCTGCTCTTTTGGCATCCAGGACACAGCCTTTTCATGGTTCACATCCTATCTAGAAGATCGTACATTTAGTGTCTCTTTCTCTGGCACCTCTTCTTCACCTCTCCCTCTGTCTGTTGGTGTACCCCAAGGCTCAGTCGTAGGCCCCTCCTCTTCTCCATCTACACATCCTCCCTTGGCACCCTTATAAAATCCTTTGGATTTCAGTATCATCTCTATGCAGATGACACTCAAATCTACCTCTCTGCACCCATTCTATCCCCATCTATTTTAGCTCAAGTTTCCAACTGCCTCTCTAGCATATCCTCCTTGATATCTGCCCGTCAACTCAAACTCAACATGTCTAAGACTGAACTCTTTATCTTTCAACCTCTACTACAGCTTCCACTCCTCAAATATCTCTCACTGTTGACAGCACCATCATCACTCCCACCTCCCAGGCCCGTTGTCTTGGGGTTCTACTGGATCCCGCCCTCTCTTTTATTCCTCACATTCAATCAATAATAAAATCCTGTCAGTTTCACCTAAAAAATATCTCCAAACTTCATCACTATCTTACAAAAGGCACAGCTAAAATTGTAATACACTCTATCATAATATCTCGACTCAACTACTACAATACACTCCTTTCTGGCCTACCCATCACTCAGTGTCTGCAGCTAAAATTGTAATACATTCTATCATAATATCTCGACTCAACTACTGCAATACACTCCTTTCTGGCCTACCCATCTCTCAGTGTCTGCAGTTCCTCAGTCAGTCTCTCCACTGGCTTCTCATAGCTTCCCAAATCAAATTTAAAATCATGACCCTAACATATAAAGCCCTCAACAACTGTGCACCTCCTTATATCTCTACTCTTGTTTCAAAATACTCTCCAAACCGCCGACTTAGTTCTGCAAAACAATACATTTTAATTGTACAATAAAATCTTAAAGTGAACAACGGAGATCCAAATGTGGAACAGTTTTAAACTATAATTTTTACTATAAGTAATGCAAATATATTTACTAGCTTAAAAACTGCATTTCCCTGCATTAAACGTATATTGGAGTTTGCTTGACTTTCTTCATGATGGGAGATCATTGCCTAGGATTTGACTTTACTGTTTTCAGGATTATGCCATGTTAAAAAGAAAACAAATGGGCAATCTCAGGGCCCAGGGGCACAGAGAGTAGGACAAGACTAAACAACCAAAAAACAACAATATATTATCTAAAGCACATCCAAAATGCGAAATACAGGTAATATCTTACAATATATAATGCATGTGCGAAATTTTCATCACATTGCAAAATTTCCCAAAAGATCAGTCCAATTATCTCTAGAGAAGTGATGGCCTATAAATAGTGTATCTTGTTCCTAACACAGCATAAAACCCTAGATTACTATGATGGATCATTTTAACATAATTCCATCCAATTAAATACTGATCTAGCAAGGAAAGTTGAGAAGGTGCCCAAAATAGAAACAAAAAAAACAAAGATTTTTATATTTTGAGGTTAGAAAGTTCTATTATTCAGTATTAAATAAGTATTTCCTATACAAGAAGCCACATTATGAACCAAAGATAAACTCTAATAGAAACATAGATTTAACGGCAGATAAGTACCAAAGGGCCCATCCAGCGGCCCATTTTTTTCCCTTAAAGGACCAATGTGGAATGTTTTCTTTATTTATTTTGCTTTCTAGAACCATTCTGTATATTATCATGTTTATTGATTTTAAAAAAACAAAAAAATAACAACAAAAACATAACTTTTATTTTCAGCGACTTTTTTAATGCAATTCTTTACTGCTTGGCTATATTCTGCTCTCTGTTATTTTCCCAGGACAGTGCACCTGGCAGATGCATATACCACATTACCATTGTGTAGATACTTCCTGTGCATTCAAAGTATTCTCCCACTTATAAATATTATGAAGCCAAAATGGTAGATTGCAAAGCAGCATATAAAAAGGAATAAATGAGAGTCTGTATTTAAATCATGACCTCTTGCTACTGTTTATTTTTCTGAAAGATATTTCCTATCTGAGATGTATTCATTCCTTTGATATATTATGATGGCTTCTGTCATATCATCCCTCTACTTTTGTTCTCTAAGTTATATATATTAAGTTCATGAACTCTTTTCTTATCGGCTTTATCTATAAGGAAAATTCTAAGCCACTGATAAAATAATATTTTGCACATATCCTAGCATGCAGGATATGAATGAAAATGGTCCCTAAAGCAAAGGGAATTCAACCTTGTTTTAATGTCCGTGGCGTCCCTTTGGACTTCCAAAGTAATCTAATGAATAACCACAGGGTCCATAGGAACCCCCATGGTACCTAAACTAACCCCTTACTACGGGGCCTTTATTGACCCCATGGTACCCCAACTACTATCATAGCAGTTCTTATGGCCCCCCATGGAATCTAAATGCTTATGGGGGTCCACTAGACCCTAACTGAACCCCCAATAAATAGATTAAATAGTAAAATAAAAAAACATTTAAACTACATAAATAAAAAGATTATACAACTAAAATAATAAATTATATACTGTATATATATATATATATATATATATATATATATATATATATACATACAAGTTTAGCCTTTATGGGCAAATTATACTTACCCACCACTTGACAACTGTCCAGCGATGATCCATGCCTTCCTTGTCCTCACTCTTCAGTCCTCGATACAACAGGATCTTGCTTGATTGAAGCCATTGGTCCTCATCTAGGACTGTAGAAATGGGCCACCGTCTAAAAAAACAGCTTCCCTAAAACATATTTAAAAAATGCATTTAATGGAGTCCCTCCTCTGAGGAGCTCCTGCACCAACTAATGGTTTACTGACTGTAGCCTCACTTTACATACTATTTTTAAGGCTTCTGGTTGGCTCAAATATGTGTTCATGATATTTCAGTCAATCAAAATCTATTATTTGCATTGCTCCCACCCCATTTCTGATTAGTTAAAAGTCTAATCGAACAGAATGCATGGATTGAATGCATGGACACCTGCAGTAACAGATTAATGTTAGCTGTCATGTGTGGGTCATATGGAGCTCCATGGTTATTTATTATATTACAGTGCAGGTCCGTAGGGTTAGTATTAGGTGCCATGTATATTGAAAATGGTTATACTTAAAGGCCCCAAAGGGACCCCAATGAAGTTAACGTGCCCCCAACCTAAAGCAAAAGTGGTGCAGGTCCGATGGCTCCCTCCTTGGTGCTCCCCAGGGATACCCGGGCTCATCAGGGTTAACAGGCTAGTGTAGTGTGTTAATGTTAGATAAATAGTTTATTAATATGTAGTGCTACTGACCACGATTGAGCATGTTACTATTTTGCAGGGTTTGTTCTTATACATCATTACTGATGCATTGCAAAATTGCCAACCAATATGGTGCTTGTACCAACAGTCAGTAAACTCCCCCCAAGTTAATGTATTACAGTAAAAAATTGAACTTTCAGCTGCAGCCATCTTATTATTTCTTTTATCCAATGGATGCAAACTGTTGTCCAATTATAGATTATACAGTTTACATTACATGGGCATCTAATCTCTATCTCTCAACTTTCCCTTTTTTCGGAGGAACATTCTCTCCTTTAAAGTAATACTGAAGTATTACATTTATAATATTCCCTTTTGAATAACTTATCTAAAGTTAATACATTGTATTTAATTTTGCTTTATCAGAGCCAAAATTTGCTTTTGTGCCAAACAGTATCAGTAGACTGGACAGAAGACTCGGTATTCAGTTCTGTTTAAAGGCTTCCCCCGGTATCGTAGTGATTATAGATAGAAATAAATGGAAGTCTCAGTAGGATATTCCACGCATTCAGGCTCCAGACAGCAGTGAGAGCTTTAAATGGCCAATATAGAAGCCTTCAGAGATAAGAAGAGTCGGCTAAAAAATGCTTTTAAGATAATAGCCCTGTTGTTGTTTACTCTTTCAGTTGTGTCTCTCAGGACCCTAAGGACCACAGCATGCGAGGACATCTATTATTATATTACTAGTTGTGCTTATCCATATGGTTTTCATGGCATACTGGAGTGGTTGCCAGTGCCTTCTCCAGTGGACCGCTATTTGTCCTGACCTCTCTGCTATGACCTGCCCATCTTGGGTGACCCTACATGGTTGTACAATGAGGTACACAAACCCCTTCTCCACAACCCACTCCAGTATCTTTGCCATGAAAACCATATGGATAACGACTTAACAATTAATTCTGCATATTACATGTAACTATGTAAGCTCAACCAGAAACACAGACATATGTTCTTGGCGTGCCCATCCATATTGTCACCAAGAGTTGGACACGACTAAAAAACAACAAAAACAAAGTAAAGAGATACATAGATATATTATATTCATAATGAAACCTTTCATGCCCCTTTAAGTGTCATCTTCAATTCTACAATAAATGGGACCTTTTCTGTGTTACTTAAAAGCCTAAGTGAAGCATTGTGATTTCTATACAAAGACTAGACTTAAAACTAGTGAATCGTTACGGAACAAAAATACTGCTCTATGCTAAAAACCCGTCATTTTTTCTTGACAGCTAAATAAGAGACAGAGAATAATGGTGGAAGCAGACCCTCCCCCTGCTTTTGTAAAACACATTGTTCAGGTGTTATAAATAATAAAACACACATGATTGATTTCTGCTGTATTATTCAACATTGCGGGAAGACGCCGCTGTCACAGAGAGATTTATCTAAGTTGTCACGCGGTAAAGTGCAGTGTTTTTATCTATAGAGAGGCAGAGGGACGCGTTACTTCTTCAGAGGCAGACAGATGCAGTGTATCTGCAGGCAAATCATTGGGCACATTATCTATGCAATAAAGAACAATTAACAACAAGTCAATATTATTTAGTAGCTGCTCAAGCACAATTCAGTACCGTGATCACAGACTCTCAATTATATATATACTAGCGAATAGCCCGTCAAAAAATGACGGCAATAAGATTGTAAGGCAGGTAATGCTGTTTGGTTGAGACATGAATTTTGTTGGTGTTCCGAGATCCTTCGGCGCTCATTGCGAGCCTCATGCTAATGAAATAATTAATAAATGAATAAATGAATATACTTTACCTATTTGGAAGTAATATAGGCAGGAAGCATTGTGTTGAAGAGCTGACAAGCTGTTTTGATGTTGCTGCAGCATGCAATGTCGATTTTTAGTGTTGTGAAGCTGCTGTGTGTCAGCAATGTGTAGTGTAAATAGTGTGCGTGGGCGAGTAAAATCCGTTAGGGTAACTGTGTACTTCGGGATTGTGTAAGTTAATGTTGTAAAATGGTGGCTAATGTGTGTGTGGTACGCGGCTGTGGATGATTTAGCGTCCTTGTTAATAGTGTATCTTGGACCTCGTACGGCTTTTTTTGGAAAATCTGTATGCGTTTCGTGGTGTTTTGCATGTTTAGGGTCCTGTAGCCTCGTCTTGTTTTTTTTCGGTGGCCATTTTTTCTCTAGCTTAGGGGATTTTCGTGTGTGTAAACTCTTGAATTTGGACTTAAATGGAGGTGTAACTTCGCTTGCAGAGGTCCTGGGCGTTCCCCCCCCCCCCCCCCGCCCCTTGCTGTGGGTAAGCTTTTTATGTATTTGTTGTGTGTATTTATTGTGTTTTTAATGTTTTCATGTGCGCGCGGTTCGGGCGCTAAGGTTGTATTTTTGCGAAGTCATAATGTTTTTTTTGTAAGTCCCATGGCTCGTATTTTAATCCATAAATTTGGCGGTGTAAGTCCCGCCTGCGGCTCATTGCAGCCGACGTGGGAGCCTCCATCTCGCGAGGGTCCGCATTTGCGGGCCTAAAGTGGTAGGGGGTCGTAGGGATGAGCGCCTACGGCACCAGCCTTCGGCGCTCCTTGCTATCAACTGCGGCCCTTACTTTGTGAGGGCCACAGGCTCGCTAAGCGAGCCCGCAGAGTTAGCAACAACTTTTGGCAACCCGCACTGCTGACAACTATATATGTGATACACTAGTAACCTGCCTGTCATACATGATCATAGAGTGTTATCTTCAATTGTCTGGGCTCTCGGTTTCTGTGTGTGCTCTCTGTCACTGTTCATGCCCACTCTTTCTTTGTGCCCTCTCACTCTGCACCCTCTCTGTTTCTGAGCTCTCTGTCTCTCTCTGCCGTTGTGCCCTCTCTGTCTCTGCACTTTCTCTCTATCTGCCCTCTCTCCCTCTTTGCCCTCTCTCTCTCCATGCCCTCTCTGTCTCTATAAATGCCATCTCTCTCTGTGCGCTCTCTCTCTGTCACTCTCTGTCTCTGCGTGCACTCTCTCTGCGTCTGTGCTTGTGCCCTCTCTCTCTCTGTGCTCTCTTTCTATCTGCATGCTTGCGGTTTGTGTGCTCTCTCTCTGTGTCCTCTCTCACTCTATGTCCACTCTCTCACTCTCTGTGCCCTCTGTCTCTGTGCTCTCTTTCGCTCTCTGTCTTTGTGCATGCTCTCTCTCTGTCTCTGTTCATGCCCTCTCTCTCTGCGTTCCCTTTCTCTCTCTGTGCCTCTCTCTCTTACTTTGCACTTTCTCTCTCTCTCTGCCCTCTCTCCATCTGTGCCCGCTCTCTCTCTCTGTGCCCTCTCTGTCTATGCACTCTCTGTTTGTCTCTGTGCCCTCTATCTCTCTCCATGCCGTCTCTGTGCACTCTCTCTGCCCTCTCTGTACCCTCTCTGTCTCTGCACTTTTTGTGTCTCTCTCTCTGCCTCTGTGGCCTCTCTCACTCTCTGTGCCCTCTCTGTCTCTGCCCTCTCTCTCTCTGTGCCCTCTGTTTCTCTGTGTCCTCTTTGCACCCTCTCTGTGCACACTCGCCCTCTCTCTGCGCTCTTTGTCTCTCTGTCTTTCTGTGCGCTTTTCCTCTGTGAGCTCATCCCAGCCGGCAATAAGTATGGTTGTCACTGAACGGCGGAGAGCACATGCGCACATCCCAAGTTTATTGACAGTTTCTGATGCCTGCGCAGATGTTACAGACAACTGTGAAATATTATAGAGGATTTGATGTCAACGCGTTTCACAAGCAATGACATTACTAGCTATTGTGTCTGCTTATAGTATACAAACTACTTTTTGAAATACAGCATATACCAGTTTACAGATAACCAGGAATAATAGCATCAAATGATATATATATATCTATTATAGGGTACAGGCAGAATAAAGTGTAAAGGTTTTACTTGCTGAAAATGTAGCCTCTGACCTTTGTGTCAATTATATAAAAAATCCTAGCTAAATTAGTATAACATTCATAATTTGTTTTAGCCAACCAGAGGCAGGTATAACATTGTTGCAATCTCTGGGAAGTCGATGTCTGCAAAGCATCATGGGGGAACCAGTCGTCCAGTGGGATCTACCATTTTTGTTTCTGCTGGTTAACTTCCGAACCTTGGAAGAGACACTGAATGCCGAGGAAGTTTCCATCTCCATGCGGTGACTTGGCAACTTAAACTGCCATTCTTTTCAATAGGACGAATGAAAAGCTCATTGATTTATAAGAAACATCCTCCTGACTTAGCATTTGAAAGAAAGAAATGGAACCACACAGTAATAAACAATTGCATTTTAAAATGTATTAATTTTAATGCTGCATTTTATGCTAGTTCTGCAAAAAAAGTTTTAAATGCAGAAAGCAAAATGTGGGAGATTGATGTCCGTTCCATATATCTGGATTAAAGGACTCACCTAACACAGGCTATAATAACCTTTACAGCACTCGGCTACCTGCAACTCCAGATTTACGCTACCTCTCAATAGCAGGCAATATTTACATCAAAACTAGGAAGAAATGTCCTGTCTGAGCAAACTGTATATTTTTTCTAAAATAGATAGAGCATAAAAGGTTTATAGCTCAATTCAGCCCTCAGTGAATCATAAAGTGTGAGTCTTAAAGGGGAACTAAGAGGTTTTCTGCCTCTAACTGTGGCTAACTAGTTAAGCGTCCAAGCATGCTGGGATTTAGGAGCCAGGCAGCTGCACTTTATAAGAAGCAGCTGAAGAAATCATATTTTTATTGAGCACCTCCATTTGCAAACCTCATAAAATCATTGCCCATGACTACAGCCCATGTAAGGGATTTAAACAAGTGAGAGTAGCAATTTCTTTCCAAATAGAAGCATTCTTCTCTCTGGCTTTTATGCTTCATGTTAGAATGCGTTTTATTTTCGATTTAAAGCCAGCTGAGCTCTTACCTCCAGAGTCATCAAAACCGAGAGTTGAGCTCAGAGAGGAAAATACCAGATGATTTAATAACCGTATATATACAGTGTCATGAACGATTTGGGGGCCATGACGGTACCCCCCTGCACCCCACAAGTGGGACACTATCACATATAATTGTTAATACCCAAGGACATGGGATGTGTCCTAATGATTGTGTCAATTTGTCTTTTAGTTATGTGTCATTTTTCCCTTTTATGTGTTATGTGTAATAAGGTTGTTTGGGGTCATTGTAATCGGTTAAATTATGTCGTTGTGCTAGAAGCAGGCCCTATGATGTGCTAAAATTATATAAAGCTACTTGGGACAGAGAGTTTTCTTTTCTACAAGATTTATATGGTGCTCAGAGCCGGCTAGGTGTGTATCCTCTGGGACCTCAGAAAGGGGAAGGTTAGTTATGGCCCTCTGAAAAAGGAGATCTAGCAACTAGAGATGGGGGATTTGCTATAGACCTGGGGGATGGTGTTTTGTGATCTATAAAATGTATCTGAATGGAAAATAAAGTGGGTCTGCTTATACTAAGCAGGGGCACAGGTGTTTGTATGTTATTCATACTATAGCTTGGGATGCTGAGATCTTCAACACAAAAGTCACGACTCTGAGAGAGGAAACTGCGGTGCGCGTGGTTTCCCAAATTTGTGGGTCTTAACAGCTGGTGGCAGT
Source organism: Discoglossus pictus (assembly GCA_027410445.1). NCBI lineage: Eukaryota > Metazoa > Chordata > Amphibia > Anura > Alytidae > Discoglossus > Discoglossus pictus. The sequence continues at coordinate 55,028,989 of CM050175.1, forward strand.
CAGTGGGAGATCTCAAGCGCATTTACCAGCAGCCAGGATGGCATATGGAAACTTATGCGTGGAGGAGATACAGCTCTTACGGAGCAGTGGATAGCATTCCTGGGACTCCAGCAGGGAGGTGAGCTTTCAAAATGGCTTGCGGGACTGGTTTGGGAAGAGATTGCTTTGGAGGTGCAGTATGATGATCTGATGGAGCCGGCTATAGCATTTCAACAGCCCTCCTGCCACATGGAGTTAATGAAAGGACTCCAGGGTGTACTGCAGGGTGATTCAGCATGTGGTATTGGGCCTGGAAAATGGGGGGTGATTCTGTATAATCAGCGCTGCCAAGAATTGGGACTAAATCCAGGGTCCCAGGAGGCAGCTATTTTCACTGTGCCCTGGGAATGGACTGTGGACCTAGCATGTGGCTCCAGCTGATAGCCAATGTCAGAAAGCCAGCCACAGTTCAAGGGACAAACTAGTCCCTAGTACCATGGCAGACCAGGAGGCGCAGCCCTATCCAAGTGGTGGGGGCACCATTGCTAACAACAAGGCAGTGGGGCAAAGATAAATGGACTGTCAGATTGTTGATGCAAGCGAAAGTCTGGATCAGAGCAGGGAGATACTGCTGGACAGAGACCAATCCAGTAAACTAGACTGGAACAGCACTCCATATTGTGTGCCCAAGCAAGCAGAGTTGGACACAGTGTCCTTACCGTGGTCCCAGGAGAGGGAGAATACCATGCACACACTGTGATTCCATGCAAGGTGAAATACAGTGCACTGATCATGGTCCAAGAAGAGGGAAAAATGGCCGCCTGAGGAAATAGTTTTTTTACTTCTGCCCAATGGAGTTGGGTGGCCCTCCTGTTTCAGCAGGGCAGATTGAATTACTGATCAGGATTGGGGGGCTTGTACCCTTATTTGACCCTTCAGAATACCTGCTAGCCTGGATGTATCAAACAAATAATGCTTCTTCTGAGATTATATGTCTAAGCAGTAGAATACCATTATTCTTCTCATTAAAAGATGGATGCCGGGATTCCGCATTTTAAAACGGGGGCCAGCTGTCATGAACAATTTGGGGGCCGTGATGGGACCCGCCAACACCCCACAAGTAACTCTGTTTTTTTAGGACTCTATCACATCTTATTTTTAATACCCAAGGCTATCAAATGGACACGGGATGTGTTCTAATGATTGTCGACCCCGCGGGTGCTCATTGCAAAGCGAGGCGAGCAGTTGAACCACGCAGGACTTAGGCTGCAATGAGTGCAGAGGCCAGTAGGACTTAGCACGGTGCACAAAATTATGGCCCGTAGGACTTAGGAACCGAAGGACATAGATGGACTACGGGCCTCAGAAAATTATGACTTTAACGGTAAAATTAACTTACACACTCACACATAGCCCTGGGGGAGAGACTGAGAGCCTGTGACTGAGGTTGCAAGTTAATTTGAGCCATATTTAGCGTTTTTTAAAGAAGAAAAATCGGCTAATCGAGAAAAAAAATGGCACCCGAAAAAACGTAAACACAACAAACCTGAGGCCGAAGGACGTAAAACCAGAACGAAGGACATAAAAACAAGCTCAAACAAGTAACACTTAATCCAAGGCAGTAACACTTAACTTAAGGCACTAACACTGACCCCAAGGTAGTAACAGTCATCGCGAGGCCCCTAAAATACACGGGGGGGAGAGGCTCACAATGAGCGCCGCAGGGCTCACGAGCCCCACAATGAGTGCCGAAGGTGCTCAGCACGGGGCTCGCAATGAGCACCGAAGGGGCACAGAGGGGCCATATCCTTGCATTGTGTGGCTAATAGCATTGCCAGCCTTACAATTTTACTCCTGTCAAAAGGGCAATTTCCTATATATATATACACATATCCCCTTCAGGATTGCTACCTTGTCGTGGTGAAGAGGCTTAGTAACAATCTGTATGTTGAATGGGGTATGATAAGAGCCTATTGCCCAAACCTCTCCCCACAGGTGTGACCGGTTTGTTTTACCTCTGTACAGCAGGAAGAACTTTTAGCCCTTAGGTTAGACGGAGTAGTGTCTCTGTAGTCTTGTGTAGCATAAGGACCTTTCTAAGTTCTGAAAAGAACTTACTCCAGCAAACAGTATTCCCAGCATCAGTAACAAAATTCATACTTTAATTATGTGAACCAGTAAAACAACTTTATTACTGAAACCATCAGACATATTTATACCACATTCTTAGCAACAAAAGACCTATCAATTCAAATGTGCATCCATTGTTACACCCAGTCACCTTCAGGCACACGTTATCAGCTCTGCCTGCCAGTCTAAGATAATCACCCATTGTTTTCCCTTTCCACTGCTGTATTCTTGGTAGGGGGCAATTACATACAATAGGCCTGGAGACACCAGGCTGAGGCTTGTGATAAATAGAGAGAGATACTGGTGTCATGTGACTCCTAGGGGTCAATTATCTCCCTAATCTTGTTAATAAGGGACTAGTCCATTACTATGAAATATTGGCATATACAATATTTCCCTTGTAAGTGCTAGCCCCCCCCCCCCCAAAGCACATCACAGGCATACATTCCATCACTCTCATCATGTTCCTATACACACCCCAACTATAAACATGGGTACCACAGTATGGACCCAGTGGCACCCAGGCAAATTTAAACAGGCATAACAAGGAATAACACACAAATCACAACATCCCCAATGTTAACCCATCTCAGTGGGCCCCTTTCCCCTGGTACAATAAGCCTATCTTATAAGGCTGAGGGCATCAGTCTGTAAGGTATTGCACAGCTGGTTCCTTGCCATGACAGACTTGTGTACTTCAATTGATCTATACCACCCAGGATGGACAGGTAATAACAGAGAAGTCAGACAAATTGTCGTCCACTGAAGAAGGAGTTGGCAACCCACTCCAGTATCTTTTGCCATGATAACCTTATGGATAAGCACAACCAGAGTGCTGCGGTCCATATGATCAAGGAGAGTCGAAGACAAATAAATTAATGAACTAAAGGTGATTGTACCGATTGCCTGATGAAATGTATACATGTATACATCAGTCAGTTCTGTCTGTGAGTGGTTTCCTGGCTTGTGCATAATCAAATCCTGAACTATGCTTATAGCTGTGTAATACAGCGAGCATATGCTTCAAAGAAGCCATGTATAAAATGGTATTTGGGATTTAAGAGTAAGGTACATTGTATCTCATTTGCATGTCCCCACCCAGTCCCCCAGAGTGCAGTAAAATGACTGTATTTCTGGGAAACCTGAGCCTAAATTTAAAGCACCTAACTAGATTGAAAACTTGCAAACTTACAGTCTAAAAGGTATGGATTAGGTACTTCAGATTGATAGATGTAGTGTGCATACAAGGCTAAAGGTCATAAGCTTATACAATCAATTTTAGTAAATAAAGGGGCTTATTAGGAACATTTTTGTTTAAAAATTATATTAACTATTTATCATGCACAGTTATGATTTAAAGATTTTTTTGCTATCTTAGACCGTTTAGATGTGTGAAATCCTCTACTTCAACAGACTCTTTGGGCAAAGTTTTTTTTTGTTTTATATAAATGTTTCATTTATTTTATTTAATCTTGCTTAATACACAACTATATGAAATATATATATATATATATATTTTAGGGTATATTGCCCCTGTAGTATGAAGAATCAGAGTTGAGCTTAATATTTAAAAGTACAATTAAACATACTTATTTTAAAACATTTTATTTTTTATTATATGTGACTAATCCTCCTAGAGTGAATCAGCAGTAAAGGAGGAAATGGGCTGCCTGATCAGAGCTGTAAATGGAGTCATATGGAATATAAATAAAACTTTTAAAAAAAAGAAATTTTATTTGTAATTTTTTTTAGAATATGCTCAATTCTCATTCTTTGGCATACTACCGAGACTATGCCTTTGCAACAAATTTCATTTAATGGTCCTTTCATGTCATTTTCATTTAAAATTGACTCTTCTCTTCGCTGTTTTTTTACATTCTACAACTGCAACATATTATTAGAAACTAGCGACTTGCCGGTCAAAAAACAACGGCAATTGAATTGTAAGTAGGTAAAAAGGTAGGTAAAGGTAATGCTGTTTGGTATACAAAGTAAGTCTTTTGGTTGTGTGAGTACCTTCGGCTCTCATTGCGAGTCTCTTGGTTTGTGTATGTTTGGTTCTGAGAGCTCCTTTGGTGCTCATTGCAAGGTTTGTGCTGATGGCCTTTTGGAGGGCATTGCGAGCCTCTCCCCTGGTGTAGTTGTGCTCCTCTAAACACCGTTGGTGCTTCTTGTGAGGTGCGCGCTTAGCGCCTTTAGCATTTATTGTGATTCTGTTTTTTGTTTTTTTCTATTTATGTATTTTGTAATGTTAATTAATTTGTAAAGTTATAAATTAATATACTTTACCCATTTGTAATTAATATATGCAGCAAGGAATGTGCTGAAGAGCTAACAATCTGTTTTGATGTTCCTGCAGCATACAATGTAGATTTGCAGTGATTTGATGTGCGTGCAGCGGCCGCTAAGTTCGTATTGTTTGCGGTTTGTATTTTTTTTTTCTAAGTAGCGGTTTCCCTTTGTAAGTGTTACAGGCCGTAATTTTTTATAGACGATTTTTTTCAAAGGGCTACGGGTCTCGCACTTTGAATTGTGTATTTGAGTTTTGTGTTGATGTGTAGTTCCGCAGGTTGTAGGTATGATGCGCAAGTTGAGCGGGGTCGTAGGCGCTCATCTCCACCAGCGCAAGGAGCACCTTCCGTGAGGTAGTCTTCGGGAGGGCTGCAGTTGCTGCGGGCTCGCTTTCTCTGGCATGAGAAAGGAGAGGTCTGTCCTGCTTCCAGTTTACTCTTTTCTGTTTAGAAAAAATAGGATACTACGTGGTTGATTAGGGCAACAACTGAGACACGCCATAATTGGTAGCAGCTTCCCTGATAGTGGATTGCTTCTCTTACAGATTGAGTGATTGAGGATACTCTTTATTTACTGAGCCCAGAGTTATACTTTCGTTTCTGGTGATGGGCTACAGCTAGATGTTCCGAAGGGATGGCTGAGGTCTACTGGTATGGCTTTCGGAGGCTGGGGTTGGGCGAGGTACTGGGGCTGATGGTTAGATGCACCCAGCACTTCGACCCTCCTGTTCCTGCATGCTGGAAACAATGACCTTGGCATAACACCCATTAAGTTGATTGTGAGAGAGATGAAAAGTATATTAGAGCCTTGAAGCAGCCATTTCCAAACCAATTTATTATTTGGACTGATATCATTAAGACGAGGGCCTGGAGGGAAGTGAGCTAGTTGATCATGAGTTTAATTTCTGGTTCTTATCTACCAGGCATGGTGATTTTGAGACCAGTGAAGCAGGCTGCTTATTCCGAGCAGATGGGGTTCATCCTAATGAAGTTAACATGGAATGTATGATGTTTGCCTTTAATAAAGGGGTGCAGCAGGCCATAGTGTTGGGGAGAAGGACCGCATGATAGCTTCCTTGAGGTCACACTGAGGCTGGGGGAGCCACCTGCTTGGCATTGTAATGAAGTCTGAGCCTCTCTGAATGGTAGAATAGTGGTTCTGCGTCGGCAGCCCGGGACAAAGTTCAGGGTTAAGTGATACTTATATCCAATACATGTTGAGGCCTATTTTGCCGTAAAAGATCTGTGTGGATATTGGGTTATATTAAGAAACTATTGTGTTAAGATTTCTTAGGTCAAGAGGGTCATGTAGGCTAGCTGGGTTGTCAGGCCAAGCAGGATCGACCCATGACTGGGCATCATACATGTATCCACTAAACGCTGTGGTCAGTTTGACCTAAAAAAAATGTAGTCTGTGTGAGTTATTGGGTTATATTAGGAAACTGTTGTGTTAAGGGTTCAAATGGATAAAATAATGTGCACCCACAGTCAGACCCTACTTATGTTGTGTATTTGCTTTGCTGCCCTCTAGTTAATGAAATTATTCAAAATAATTAGAATGTCATTAGTAAATCAATACCATGTTCACCTCAATAAATTATAATAGCAAACTAAAGTGTAAAAATATATTTGATTCAATACTCTTAAAAGTGCAAAATGTAAAGGTGCCTTTATTTTTTAGTATTTCTAACATTTTCTACATAATGAATTTTTGTTATTCAAAATACCATACAGAGTTGCTAGAATAGTCTGTTGTTCAGTTTAGCAGTTTGTTAACTATGCTGCTCTGTATTTTGCAATGGAGTAAAAGGTAATTAATATATTGGTCTGTTGACACTCCAACTTTTCACTCCTCCTATTCTAAGCTACTCCTCACATCATGCCTGCATTTTACTACCTCACACAGCATATCAAAATCTGTGATCCTCCCCAGAAGACTGTGGGCCTCATTCTATTAGCGGCCGCAGCCGTTGCGGGGCCGCAAGGACCGGCCGCAAGCTATTCGGCTATTCTATTCCCTTACGGCCGGGGCTCCGGCAGGCTTGCGGCCGGTGCCTTGCTATCTCTTGCGGCCGCTCGCGCCAGAGGAAAGCCTTTGATCTAAAACGGCCGCAAGAGTTTCGGCCGTAAGAAATTCCTATTTGCAATTCAATTGCTCGGGAACCCTCTCTGCAAGGCTAAAAACGAGCCGCTGTTTACTTGCAGGAAAGAGGTCCCGCTAGCACCAATTAAGCACATAAAATAGCTCAAATAAAGCCATCCTGCACTTTGAGAAGACTATAAAGTGATATTCGGTGTTAGCAAAAATAGCACATAATTACCCTATACTCAAATCCGTAAAATATTTTATTTTTAATTTCCGTAAAATATCCATGTAAAAAGTCCAGAGTGCTTGGAGCACTTCAGACCCGCCCACGCCGCAGCCGGAAAATAAACAGTTAATTTGAACTCGGGTTTGGGCTGATGTGCACGCTTGAGAGTGGGTTTCTTTTAATCCTCATGTCCCCCAATATGATCCCTAGCATTTACAGAGCTGTACAGTGCAGGCTTGAATTTATTTTTGCGTTTTTAGATTTCTGAGATTACGGCCGGTTCCAAGATATGCGGCCGGCCGTAAAAGGAGATCCTTGCGGGGCCGTATAATAGAATCGCGAGTTAACTGAATCCCCGCAAGGAATCGCAGCCTTACGGCCGATTTACGGCCGATAATAGAATGAGGCCCTGTGTAATTAAGATCAGAGTGCTGCACTTACAATTGTGGCATTCTTTTGCTAGTATTTGGTACCATAAATATGAAGGGAATGCTACACATCCCAGCATGCTATTTATAGAAGAGAGAAAGGGGATAGGTTGGCAGTACAATTTAGCCAATCAGAGATTATCCATCTGAGTTCCTTGTGAAGTATGGGTAAAGTTCAAAAGATTTACTAAAATATTTACTCTCATGACTTTCGCAATACCGTTATGTACACATACAAACCAGATCTTGAACAAACTGCCTGCCTAGTCGTGGTGGCCAGCATAAATATATCCTGGTATATTATTGCAAGATTCAATAGCTGTTTGAACATGCAGCGATAAATGTAGTTTTTTAAATTATATATTACTTCATTTTTTTATTTTTGGCTATCACATTCTAACTCTGTTTTCTAAAATATTAACGGTTTCTTCCTAGTTCCAAAAGTTGCCTAAAAATAATAAAATAAACCATTGATTTGTCAAAAGCTACACTAATGTGTTGTTTCATAAAGGTTTTTTTTGGTAACAGGGGTTAACACAGGTTGAAGAATGCTTTATGTTGAAAAAAATATATATTTTATATCTGCATTTGTCTGAAAGCAAAAATAGCTAAATTTTAAAATTGTAAAAAAATTTAAAATATTATGCCTCTTACATGTATATGTGGGATGTTTACATATGTGCAGGAGCAGGGCTTTCAGTTATATTTGCAAGCTACTTAATATGTGCATGGGAAAAGGCCTTGTATAACTTATAAAAAGATCCAACGATGTAGCAAATTGTCCTCTCCCTTGTTCCTCCACTGTTTAGTCACTTACTACATGTCCTAAGGCTCCCCACACTATCAGAAAGTTTTGTAGACGGACAATATGGAAACGTATATACACACATTTTTTTTTTTTGTAAAGATTGTTTTATGTTCATGAAGATTATTTTCCAATACAGTGGTTCTTTATTACTGTCACTGTCCATTAAGTAATTAAACTAATCTATTTCTCTGCAGCATCCAAAGTGGAAACATGTAGACATTTGTTTAATGCAAAAACTATTCCATCAGCTTTCTCAAAGGCTATGTAACTAAATATACAAGTATTTTATTTTAATGCTTCTTTGGGGAAGAAACTATAATGAAGAAGTCTATGTGGCGTGAGCAGAAGAACAAAACATATTGATGAGAACATAAATGTCTGTTCTTTAGCATTAGTCATAAAAGGCTTTAGAAGAACAGAATACCCTGTGAAGCAGTAACTTTAATGATATAAAAATGGATTCGCTGCAAGAGTCAGTAATCATCTCAACAGAGGGCTGGGCAAGGATGTCTGTGATTTGGAGACTTAACTCAAAAAAGACAAAAAGCATAAGAAAAGAGACTCTCAAGGTCCAAGAAACCTATTTAAATTTGTACTGCCTTAAGTCCATGTCCTTGCCCAATTAACATATTTTTCTTCTCTGCTTCCGATCTATTTTTTTCTGTGAGTGTCTCCTTTGAACCCTTAAACCTTAGCAGCTTCACTTTTACTTGATGCCACTACTTCTATTGCATGCATAGGTCTACAAAAATCAGTTCTACCAGATTGCCTGTTGTTCCTTAAAGCAGCATAGTGCAATGAAACAATATATATTGTGACGACCCAGGGGACCAGGCGCCTGGTGCACCCCAAAACCTTCCTGCTACCACATCAGTAATCCCCTAGATTGTCTGGGTGCTGGTGATCTCAGCACCCAGCTAACTTCTCTAGGTCAGGAACCAATGCAGGAACTCAGGAACACAAGATACAGCAGGGAGAATCTGGAACAAGCAGGCAGATGTTACTTTAAGGAAACCCTTACCCAGGTATATCAGTACACTGGAGTTATGTACATCCAAACTGGATTGATTTATTGAGGCCAAATACAAGGATATTTATACAGAATAAATCAGTGTGGGACAGCCCATAATATAATGAACAGAGGAGTGACCATGTTAGAATTTCCTGCCTAGGAGTGTGGGAACCAATTAGTACACTAGCTACACTAATTAGATTATCTCTTAACTACTCGGAGGGAATCTGCCCCCTCTGGAGTGCAATATGAGTCATTTGCTACTTGGGTGGCCATGTGGTTGGTAGCTACATCTTGGGGAAACAATAGGAGGGGAATTAATGGAAAACTGGCTCAAACTGCTGTACAGTAACAGTCACCATTTTGGTTCACCACATGGTGGGCAGTAAAACATGTTCTTTGGTGAGCATATATTAAAACATCAGGGAACAGTAATATCAGTTTGTACAGTAATTATGAATTCCCAAACCATATAATTACATAGACATAACTTAGAAATTACCTCCGTCTCTCATTTCAGCTTTAAGACCACTCCATCTTGAATCTTACCTACTCTCTCAGGACTTTCTAACAAACACTGTTAACAAGGTATCTACAGCCATCTGGATAATCCAACATTACTCTGCTTATCCTACTATAATTATTAATGTCCATATCTGTTATCATTTTAGGAACTTTATTGAAACATTGTTAATTAGTAAAGCTTCCATACTGTGTTATGCATTCCAACTCTCCCCAACCCTCCTGTTCACACCTTCACATTTGTTTCTACCAAATGCCCTTCTTATATGTATACAGTATGTACAGTGTCAGTCCTTCACCTCTGTCTCTCATGTCAGCTTTAAGACCTCTCCATCTTGAATCTTACCTGCTCTCTCTGGACTTTCAAACTAACACTGCTACCTCTGCCCTCCCTTCCTGCCCAAACTCACATAACTTGCACCTGCTCAGTCAGCATAATGACATCACAGAGCTGGTGGATGTTAGAGACCTTGCACTCCCCCACTTTCTGTTTGAGGGTGCCCCACAGATGCTCAATAGGGTTAGTTCTAGTGACATGCTTGGCCAGTCCATCACCTTTACCTTCAGCTTCTTTAGCAAGGCAGTGGTCGTCTTGGAGGTGTGTTCGGGGTCGTTATCATGTTGAAATACTGCCCTGCGGCCCAGTCTCCAAAGGGAGGGGATCATGCTCTACTTCGGTATGTCACAGTACATGTTGGCATTCATGGTTCCCTCAATGAACTGTAGCTACCCAGTGCCGACAGCACTCCCAAACATATATACACATATGTCTATTTGTGTATATATATTTTGTATAATATGTTGTGTTGAATCCCCCTATATCCATTTACCTGATTATGTCAGAGGCTGCCTCCACTCTTTCTGCATCACTGGGGATGATTTCAACTACCTTTCCTCAGTATAGATGTAAATATTTGGTGGTGGGAGTGTCATGGTCTGGGCCTCAAACTCAAAATGTCCTCTCTCACAGCTAAAGACTTTGCCAACAATTTTATTTATAAAATTCAAAATATCCGCAATGAACTCTCATCTCATAGTGGCTCACACACTCCACCCTCTCAACTAACCAACACCACCCAGTCTTCTCCCTTCTCCAATCACACAGCCACTTTGAGCTTTGACCCGGCTACAGAGGACGAAGTCTCCAACCTGCTATCATCCACTTGCCTCACTTCCTGTCCTCAGGATGTCCTCAGGATCCAATTCCATCTCAGCTGATCCCTCTCACTAAAGTCACCAATGACCTGCTTACCGCCAAGTCAAAGGGTCACTTTTCAATTCTTCTTCTTCTAGATCTCTCTGCTGCCTTTGACACTGTCGACCTTCCACCTCTACCCCATATCCTTGATCATTAAGTGTCTCCTTCTCCAACACCTCTTCTTCTCCTCACCCTCTGTCTGTTGGTGTACCCCAAGGATCAGTCCTAGCCCCCCTCCTCTTCTCCATCTTCACACCCTCATTTGGTGCCCTAATAATCTCCTTTGGGTTCCACTATCATCTCTCTGCAGATGACACTCAAATCTACCTCTCAGCACCAGATCTATCCCCCTCTCTTCTAACACATGTCTCCAATTGCCTCTCTAGTATAGCCTCTTGGATGTCCACCCACAATCTCAAACTCAACATGTCTAAGACCAAACTACTAATCATTCCACCCTCTACTACAGCATCAATTTCTCACATCTCTCTCACTGTCAACAATGCTATCATCACTCCCACCAGCCAAGCCCATTGCCATGGGGTTCTACTGGATCCCGCCCTCTTTCATCCCTTACATAACCTTACACAAGACACAACTAAGATTCTAATACACTCTCTCATCATTTCTCGCCTTGACTACTGCAACTCGCTTCTTGCTGGCCTGCCCACTACCTGTCTTTCCCCACTTCAATCCATAATGAATGCCTCCGCTCATCTACCATAAGCAAAGTTGAGTGTCGGTGGCATCTCTCTGTCAGTCACTCCATTGGCTTCCCTTAGCCTCCAGGATAAATTTAAAATCATGACCCTAACTTACAAAGCCCTCAACAACAGCGCACCCCCGTACATCTCTGCTCTCATCTCCAAATACTCCCCCACCTGTCTTTGTTCTGCTAACAACCTCCTTCTTTCTACCACTCGTCACCTCCTCTCACTCCTGCCTTCAGGATTCTTCTTGTGCTCCCCCTGTTCTCTGGAACTCCTTGCCTCGCTCCACCAGACTCTTGCCTCAAAACCTTCAAAACCTTACTAAAAACACATCTGTTTAAAGAAGCCTACCACCTTCCTTCCTAACATGCACAACACTTCTCTCACCCTCCTGCACCACACACAAAACCTTTAGATTGTAAGTCTGTGAGTTTTCAATCTTCCATGGCGCTCTAGCTAAAAGCACTATGGACACCGGATTCTAAGCTCAAAGACAGGGCTTGGTATATGTTAAAAATAAAATTAAATGGATATGGTGTGAAAGACTTGCTTCACCCCTGAAATACAAAACAGATTAGCAGTGAGTGGGCGGTAACAAGAACTGTAAGTCTCACTAATGAGCTGTGCTGCCTGCTGAGAGTAAAATCAGAAGCTTCTAGGTCAGACAACTAAGAATTGATTAAAAAAACACATTTTTAAAACCTTTATATTGAAAGGTTTAAGTGCCAATCATCCATGTATTAATGCATGTTAAAATTACATTAATTAAAAATGCTTTGCATGGCCAATAAAAGTGCTGAAATATTTTCTACAATACAATATTATACTATATACATACTGGCTGCAGGTAATCTCCATGTACGTATATATGTATTTAGTAAATAAATGGTACAATTGTGTTCACATTTGAACGTCTAAAACAACTTAATAAAAACTTTTTTCCTGCCCATCATTCAGAGAAATACAGTTATTACACTGCATTCTGGGAACCTGGGGAAGGACATGCAAATGTGCCCACAAATTCTTACCATTTTACACATGGCTTCCTTTAAGCACATGCCTGATGTATCACACAGCTTATGCACAAGCTCCGGATGGATTACACACTGCTAGGAATCCTACCCACGTACAGCTTTTTCAAGGTAACTGCCTCTCATTAGCGTGTGGCCGGTTCCTACCTTGTGTAATAGACATTTATGTAGGTGTTTACTACAACAATAATTTAATTTATGGTGGGCAAAAGAGCGATAGAAGCCTCCACTTTATAGTACTACAGTAAATAAATAGTACATTTGTGTTCACATTTGAATGTCTAACACAAGTTCGAAAACTTGATTCCTGCTCATAATTCAGAAAAATACAGTTATTACACTGCATTCTGGGAACCTGAATATATATTATTTCTCCTAAAATCAAACAAATATAAAAATATAGATATTTTAAAATGTGAAGCAGGCAATGTTTGAGGAATTTCTCCACCAATAATTTGTTTACTTCTGTATTTTTATTGGGTTGATTAAACGACTGTTGAGGCCATTTTATCAAACTGAACTGTTTAATTTCCTCTCAGTATACAATAACATAATCTCCAAAATCTCTAGATTATGACTGGTGGGTCTCCACTATCGCTTTTATTTTATACCCATTGGTTGAAAAGGAGGGATTTAAATGGTCTTCCAGTTCACGCCCATGTAGGTTATCATGTTTTACAGCTGTGACCTAAAGTCACGCCCACATGGAGGGGTTTTACATTTTATCAGTGTCTCATAAGCTATTATTTCAAGCAGACAGTGACATGCTGTATGTCTGAGCATCACAAGACACTGATAGTGTAAAGCCCCTCCTTGTATGTGTTGCTTTAGGTAACAGTGGTGATGATGATAATACAATTTTTGAGAGAGAACAGGAAGTCAATTGCAGGTTCCAGAAGGTGAAAAAACTGTTACTCTGGGGGCTTCTTAGTGTAAATTATGATAGGAACAGAATATATTTAAAACACATATATATAACAAACAAAATGCAAATGCCTACAGAGTCCCTTTAACAGCTGCCAATTCTCAGATCCCCTTGAGAAATCTCTTCACATAATGTTGAAACGTGCATCGGGTGGTACCTAATGATTTCCTCTCATTGAACTGGTGATAACTTGCTTTCTTGCCAGTCTGTAGTTGTACTAGTTTGTGTTTCATGAAGCGTAAAGTAAATATACATGAATGATGGTTCCAAAATGTTCTCAAGACTCACATAGTATACAAGATAAAATTAACATTACATCACAGACATATTTTTTATAATTAAATTATACATACTATAAGTATATTTGTGTTCATCTTCCTAGTGGAAATAGATAAAATGAATAGGGTGCATTTAATTGGAGTTAGCACAAACTTGCTCTAATCCAGTGGCCTCAATATGCCTTGTGTATTTAGCATTTCTTTACAAATGCCATTTGTTGTTGTTCATCCCTTCAGTCATGTCCATCTCTCGATGGCCATATTCACCACAGCACCAGGCACATATGTCTGTATCTCCAAGAAAACTATATGGATGAGCACAACCAGTCACAAATATTCCTGGTGTGCTACGTCCATATGGCCACCAAGCGTGAGACATGACTGGACAACAGCAGATGGTAGATCCCACACTGAATTTCCTTATGTGGGAACCCTGCTATGTGATTCATATTATTCATAAATTGTGTAAAGAAAACAAGGAGACTACTCTTAGTACCAACAGAAGTGCTAGTATTATTGCTAGACATAGGAATGGGTAGCATGAGAGAATAAGAGTTGTGAGGATATCTTTACTTTTAAAAATCACATTTTATTGCGTTATTATAATATAACTAGCAACTTGCCCATCAAAAATGACGCCAAATAAAATGTGAATCCTGGCAATGCTGTTTGCCACACAATGGGAGCCTCTCTCCCTCTACTTTACTGGCCTCGCGATGAGCCTCTCCCTCAGTCTACTTCCTCCCTTGTGTCTTCCTCCCTTGTGTTTTTACTCCCTCTCCCCCCCTGTGTCTTTCGCCCCCTGTCCCCCCGTGTCTCTTTCCTCACTTCTCCCTCCCCTGTGTCTCTTGCCCCCCTCTCCCTCCCCTGTGTCTCTTGCCCCCTCTCCCTCCCCTGGGTCTCTTCCCCCCTGTGTCTCTTTCCCCCATGTATCTCCCCCCTCCCTCGTTTCTCTTCTGCCCCATTTCACTCCTCTGTGTCTCTTCCCCCTTCTCTCCCTCTCCTGTGGCTCTCCCCCCTCCTCTCCCTCCCCTGTGTGACTCCTCTCTCCTCCTCTTGTGTCTCTTCTCCCTCCTCTCACTCCTTTTTGTCTCTCCCCCTCTCACTCCCCTGTGTCTCTCTTCCTCCTCTCCCTCCCCTATGTGTCTACCCCCTCCTCTCCTACCCCTGTGTCTCTTACCCCGTCCTCTCACTCCCCTGTGTCTCTCCCCCCTCTTCTCACTCCTTTGTGTCTCTTCCCCCCTCCTCTCACTCCCATGTGTCTCTTCCCCCCTCCTCTCCCTCCCATGTGTCTCTTCCCCCTCTTCTCCCTCCCCTATGTCTCTTCCCCCCTCTTCTCACTCCCCTGTGTCTACCCCCTCTACTCCCCTGTGTTTCTCCCCCGTCTGTGTCTCTCCCCTCTCTCATTCCCTTGTATCTCTCCCTCTCTCTCACTCCCCTGTGTCTCCCCCTTCCTCTGTGTCTCTCCCCCTCTCGTTCTCCTGTGTCTTTCCACCCTCCTCTGTGTCTCCCCCCTCCCCTGTGTCTCTTGCCCCCTCGTATCCCTTCCCTGCATCTCTCCCCCCTCACTCCCCTGTGTCTCTCCCCCCTCCTCTCACTCCCCTGTGCCTCTCCCCCCTCCTCTCACTCCCCTGTATCTCTCCCCCTCTATCACTCCTGTGTGTCTCTTCCCCCCTCCTCTCACTCACCTGTGTCTCCCCCCTCCTCTGTGTCTCTGCCCTTCCTATTCCCCTGTGTCTCTCCCTCCCTCCTCTGTGTCTCCCCCCTTCCCTGTGTGTTTACCCCCTCCTCTCCCAGCCCTGTGTGTCTCCCCCCTCCCCTGTGTCTCTTCCCCCCTCCTCTCCCTGTCCTGTGTTTCTCCCCACTCCTGTCCCTGTCCTGTGTCTCTCCTCCCTCTCCTGTGTGTCTCCCCTCCTCCACCTGTGTCTTTGGCGCACAATGCGCCTGCACGGGCCGCTGATGCGTAGTGCGCTGCCCATTGCGCAATGCGCCTGCGTGGGCTGTTGTGCAATGCGCATATGCGGCATATGCCTGGCTATTCGCATGCACGGCCCGTTGCGCAATGCGCGGTTATCAAACTGCGATTTGCCGCAAGTGTGGCGATGAATCGCAGTTTGACAACTATTATATGTGATATTATATTCTTATTGTATCTTTTATATATCCATGTATATTATATAATATTATATATTTTATATAA
This sequence comes from Discoglossus pictus, assembly GCA_027410445.1. NCBI lineage: Eukaryota > Metazoa > Chordata > Amphibia > Anura > Alytidae > Discoglossus > Discoglossus pictus. Next base: position 55,044,813 of record CM050175.1, read on the forward strand.
CCACAGTTATACTTATCTAAGTACACAAGAAGAATCTTAGTTCTTTATTAAGTGCAGAGATTTTAAGATTTTTTTGTTCTGTAACAGACATTTCCTAAGGAAATAAGGTATATATCTTCATTAATCTTAAGATAGTCTATAACTTAAAAAAAAAAATACTCCCTAACAATTCCCATGGATAAGTAGTTAAGAGTCTGGTTTCCATTTAATAATTTTTTCTATGTTGCATGTTACATTGAAATGTCAAAATGTAAGTAGATATTAGTTTTACTTATTACTTGAAGATCAAAATGTATTGGGTGGTTTTATTATAAAAATGTTATTATAATTTGATAGTACAATGGTGCCATCTATTGTTAAGATTGACTGACCTTGTGGTTTTGCCCCATGTGGGACAAGAAGATATTTTTCTTGTTAACAACGCTGACATTGTCATGGTTTCTGATTTGGAATTCGTGATAAGAAAATTAAAGGTATATGAAAGTGAGGTTGAAAATAATGTGCTGGGGGTGATGTAGACACCCACAGCAACTGAGATTTGCATATTAGATATCTCATTTTCAATGAGATATCCAATTATCATAACATACGCATGCTGATTGGCTAAAGGAAAGGAAAATGTCTGAAATCATATGACTTGCCACAGTAGGGCAGACTACATGTGCTAACTGAGCATGCCTGCACAATCCCCAGGCCAAAAATAAACATTGTATAAATTATGCTAATTATCCCTGGTAATTTCAGGGAGTGTCAACATTGATAGAAAACTCTTTGCAAATGCAAGAAATTCAGCAAACGTCAGGCTAACGGTTTAAATGTTTACTTTGGATTTTTTTCATGCAAACCATTTTTTTCAGACACTATACATTCTCCTCTATCAGGTGCATTAATAACCCACCTCACTTTCATATACCTTTAAGCTTTTGTATAATTAGGAGAGACAGGGGGATTGTGCAGACACCCCCTGGAAAGACTTGGAGGCGGCCTAGGAAATACACACTCCAAAAAGAGGGCCTAGGAGGAATAGACTTCACTGAGGACAGTTATTCAAATACACATTTAGGAGACATACCATAACATACTCCTAGCACATACTATTGTGACACTCCCAAAACACATATACTCAAAATGCATACTCCAGAAGCTACAAAGAAACATTTACAGCTCACTCACAAAAGAATTTACACACTTACATACAAAGAAACAAAAGAAAGGGTTCAAACTTTCTTGGGCCTAGACATTTGATGAAACTAAGCACAAGACATTGGAATTGGGTATTTTATACATTTCCATTTTCTATATATTTCTTTTCATTACATGTTTATAAAAATATTTTGTTAATTTACTATAAAGTAGATTGCTATATCAATATTTATCTGATATAACATATCACCATAACCTTGTAACTTGCAAGTCGACATACAACTTACAGATTAATTTTATAACTATCACAAATATTAAATGATGTAGCAATCTGATATATTTTGATTTGGTACCTAATTGTAATGAAAAACATTTCTCTTTTGAACTAGAGATAATACTATAATTAGACTATAAAATATATAAGATATTAAAATGATATGGTATATTAATAAATAGATATTTGTAAACATACCAAAATAATCAAAACCATCTCTGATATCATAATTACCAAATCAATTATATTAAGCATATTGTGCATGTCTTTTATATGATTATGTGGACTATGTGATAATAACTGCTATTTCATGATTGTTGTACCTTGATGTTATATCTATTACAATTGTTTAAACCATCTTGTTTGTTATATTCAAAGATACTGATTTAGTGTTATTTATATTCATTATATTTAATATATTTTCACATAGTACAGCTCTATTTATTTCATGAGGCCAAAGTTTATATATATCAGGTAGTAGGAATTCAAATAGGCAAAATTGGCAAATATATAAAATATCTACTTTTTAATTAATATTCATACATTTCATTGATATTAATAATATAACCATATTAATTGCCAAAAACCACAACGGAGTCCACAATGGAATAAATCTGTATGGTCATACCAAAGTCATTAACCATAGATATAGATAAGGACGAGACAGCACACTTAATTAAAACATAACCTTTATAACAATATCTCTTTAAAAATTATTACTCAAAAAACTGTTAGAAGACGGCAAATAAAAATATAAAGAATATTCAATAATACTGCAAAGTATAGAATCAACGTTCATCAAAAAGCCTAGATGTGATGTCCCAATATAAAATATAGATATATAATGTGGTATAGTACAATCCACTCGGCTAATATACACACCTCCAACCAATGTACAAAGCAGAGAAACCTGGTACTGCAGAGAATCTCAAAAGGATAGGAGATATGTAATGACATTTAGGAAAATGCTTTCTCTCTATCCAGTGCTACATAGTGCAAGGAAACAAAATTGGAACCAAGCACTGAAAACTGTCCCTTACCTTGAATGTATCTAGCCAACTGACACCATCATATACAGTCAAAAGTATAAACAAATTGCTACTGTTGGAGGAGGAGAAATACCACTTAAACCACCTGCCTTAAGAGTACATGCTGCTGTCTTTTCGGGGGAACGCGCCCCCAGTATGTGACATCAATTTAAGGCGACGCTAACACTACATCACTGCCGCATTTTCGCATTTGGTTTCATAAAAATGCCAGCCCTCCTAGATATATTGTCGAATTGCTGTATAAAGGAACCATTTGATATATATTGGGGTTTGTTACAGGGTTAACACACTGCAAAATTGTCTATGATGCATTTAAAAGAACTTGTCTTAACATTATCAAATATTTATTTTGCATGTAAAATAAATTATAGCAATCTAAAAAAATTACATTAACATTCATAGAAATAGATACAAATACTGTGTTTGATCTACACGTTATCTTACACATGAATTGAGAGGGAGTGTTAACAAAGAGTCATTGAGATCCTGATAATTGTGTTTAAATAGCTGATTACATTTTATTAAATACTAATACAGGCACAATAATTTGCAGTTCAGACAGTGTCAGAGCTAGAGAAAGGAGGGCCCTGGTGCAAAAAAAAGCCCCTCACATAGCACCCATCTCTATCTCTTTCTCCCTCACTCACAGAACTCACACCCCTTTGCAACCTTTGCTCTCTAACCTCTTCTCTGATACACATCCCCAGTGTGCTGAACTGCTCCACACTGCCACCTCTTGGAGCTTCTTATTTAAACAGGCACTGATCAATTTCAGACCGGGGGAGGGGGGGGGGTGCACCCAAGAAGGTACAGGGGGGTCCGGGGGGCTTGTGGTGGGTTGGGCCAGGACAGAGAAAATAACCCCACTGTGTCTCAGTTTAATGTAATTTATCTACACTATAGACCACATATTTTTAATACAAAAATATGGTTATGTAAGGTATATAATATACCCCTTTAAATGAAAAGCATACTTTTCTGGACCAGAGGGGCCCTTTTATTTGCATATAAGACTATAACATGAACTCTATACAGCATAAATCTTAAATAAATCCTTATTTGTGTTCAAGAAATCTAGCTAGCTAGATAATATGGGATATTGTAGATACCCCTGAAAGCAGGGATACACCCAGACCAGTATTTAATCACCACCCAGGACCAAGGATTTACCAGAACCAAGATAGAAGGACAGCAGAGTCACTGACTGTAACTCTAGTCAATCAGATGCAGCATCAATAACCCCAATGCATAGGGTTATCCCTATAATGCACATAAATTATGTATATCCAGTCTGAACACTCCTTATTAGCAAGGAAAACTCATATGTATCACAATCACAAAAAGCAAATGTTCTCTTAGCCACTGCTCAAGCTCTATTTTTTCCCACCTCTATCAATGAAAGTTAAAAGTCTCCTTTCTTGCCCTTCTGTATATGGCATCTGCTAATCACCCCCCCCCCCCCCCCCCACACACCCCTTGCTCTGTCAATTTTCTCTAAATTATTAGGCTTCTTGACCTTCGGTTACCTAGGAAGAGATAATGGACATGTATGTGTAATGTTAATCTCTCCTCGGTCCACTGGGTATGCAAAATTGCTGGGGGTGGTATTGTGCATCTCCCCCCTACCTTCCTATATAGGGTCAACACTTACACTCCTGGAAATGTTCTACCTTACAATCAGGTAACCCCATAATTGGACCTGACGTTCCCCAGAGCCCCCAGAAATATATTTTATAAAACTCCCTGGGGAAGATGCGGTATTTAGATACTAAACATGCTATGGATATTCTTGTGCTTAACATTACAATCATACCCCAGGCAATATTGACCACCTCATGCCAACAGTGCAATACTAGTCCATGTTAATCCAATATTTCAAAAATCTGCAGCTTTCCCACTTGATTATGCCTACTCTAAATGATTGTGAGGAGCACTGATTGTGAGTTCAATTTTTTTTTACGGAATACAATTATATATATATATATATATATATATATATATATATATATATATAATATTATATTATATATATACACATACATAATAAACTGTGAGAAAGAATATGCATCAAAAAGAACATTTAAAAGGTCACAAATAAAATTTAGCACCTACCTGGATTCCTGAATTTTAAATACATTTTTGGCTTCCCAATGAGAACGAGGAACAATCAGTAACATCTTTGCCTTTATTATCCTAGGAATAATTAAATACAAATATAAACACTCCATGGAGAACTTTATCGGGAAACAAGCAGATTGGTCAATGAATATGTCATGGAATCATAGGAATAAACTCATAAATAATATAAATCCCCTTGTGGATTGCTACCTTGTCATAATGAAGGGGCTTGTGTACCTCGATGAAGCTGTGAGCTATACCATGTAGGGTCACCCAAGATGGGCAGGTCATAGCAGAGAGGTCAGACAAATCACAGGAGAAGGAACTACAAACCCACTACAATATCTCTGCCAAGAATTCCTTATGGATAGGCTCGACCAGAGACATAACAATTGTTCTTGGCATGCTGCTGTTCATAAGGTCACGGAGAGTTGGACACGACAACGACTAAACAACATTAATAGTACAAAAGCTTTTTTCATATTAATCTGACAGAGCTTACTTAATTAAATTACCATTTACACTTGAAAGCCTAGTTGTTTTCTACATGGTCTGATAAATAACTAAACCGATAATGTTCAATCTATTTTAGATAAATACATAAATACATACATAAATAAAAACATCCATTCAAAATTAAAATTTCAAGTGCAATTTTTCTTTATTGTTTGCTTCCATTTCTTCTTCTGTCTCAGGAAGTTGTGTCTGATTCTCTGTGACCCTATGTACCTCTGCACACCGTGTACATCTTGTGTCTGGTTGTGCTTATCCATATAGTTTTCTTGGTAAAGATACTGGAGTGGGTTGCTAGTTCCTTCTCCAGTGGACCATAGTTTGTCAGACCTCTTTGCGATGACCTGTCCAGAAGGGGATAAACTAATAAATAAACTTTCCATTAATTCCGTTGGGAGCGCTTATAGTTGTAGCCCTCACTTTTCCATTATACAGACAGAAGCTTACTTTGTATTCAAAGTCTCCTCTACTACCTCAGGAAGTTCATTAACAGAAACCAAAATAGAAGATTCCACTGCAGCATTATTGCACATAACATTTATTACGTTTTTAAAACACAAAGGGAAAAAAGAGATAATAAATTAAAAGCTGCTATTTTTTTTTCTAAAAAAAAATTGCTCTGTTAACAAGTGTAGTTATTCAAAATAATATATTTTGAAATTGGACTAGTCGGGCACTTTAATTTCCTAAAAAGTAACCAGATTACACATTATGGAAACTTTGTGTGTCCCAGAAATCTAGTTGCTTTTTAGGTTGATCTTAAAGAGCAAGCCCTGGTGGTCTAGTGGTTAGGATTCAGTGCTTTAACCCCTGTGACCTAGGTTCAAGAAGTCATATCATCCTGAAACCATGCAGGGTTGGGCCTGGTCAGTACTTAGATGGGAGACAACCTAAGAATACCAGGAGCTGTATGCTGTGGCCCACTGGAGAAGGAACTGGCAACCCACTCCAGTATCTCTGCATGGGCATAAACATGTGCCTGGTGTGTTATGGTGATCCTATGTGAGGTCACAGAGAGTCGGAAACAACTGCATGATACAGAAAAGAAAGAAGTCTATACATTGTATATCTTGAGATATTCAGTATTAATTTTGTGACATTATGCAAATGAAGGGATCCTGATTATTAATGGTTGCTTCCATGTAATAGTCAGCATCTGTATCTGTGGCGGCCAAAACTATGTCCTCAATTATTATGCAGTTACTTCCACCTTTATGAAGCAATCTGGGGCACAAATTAGCATACTGCGATCACCAATATATATATATATATATATATCCCAGGAATGATTTACTGTAGCGTAAAAAAAAAGCTAGTGCAATATATACATGGTTATTAATGCTGTTTAAGTGTCTCTTTTGGAATCTGCGCATATACTAGCACCCGAATAATTGCAGTTGTATAGTTCCTCCGAACTGATGACAGAATTACATTAAGTGGCTTAAGACTTCTCTCTAGAGGAAATGAGAGCACAAATACCATATTATAATGTGCAGGAGATTCTGCCTGAGGCTCTGTCATCTCTGTTCACATCTTCTGGCTCAAAAATCCTAATCAAATATGGAGCTTTATTATGTTAGGATTGTAAAACATGCCAAGTGTTACATAAAAAAACCCTCCAACAATATGTAATTGGAATTAGCGTGCAAGGCTGTGACAAGCTCACAGTGTGATAAATAAAAAACAGCTACATACAATAAGCACTTAATGGACGACTGTGCATATACACACACACACATATATATATATATATATATATATATATATATATATATATATAAACAAATATAAAATGAATAATACTTTAATAAACCCATTTGCAAATGAGAATACAATGTACCCCACTCTTTCAATCCAAAAATAGCAGTTTTATACATTTCTCCCTTAAAGCATATGCCCACTGTATTAAACAGATTTTAAGCAAAGCACCAGGTTGAATTTTGCACAAACCAAGAATCACTTTATTATCATTTTGTTTTCAATTTGTTGCCAGTGCATAGAATTAATATGTTCATTCCACTTAATGATGTGAGAATGTGTAATAGCTTCCTGTTTTAACAAGAGGGTATGCCATACCCTCTTTTTTAATTTATTAATCAGGTATTCTGTTTTAATCCTATTTTTTATTTTTTTATATGAGTTACACCTATTTGGGTCAACACAATAAGAATTCAATGAATGAAAGAGCTGCCAATCTGTTTTTAGAGTGTAAAAAATTAAGGTTGACATTAATCAACCAGTAAAGGTTCCCTATTCTTTAATCTGGCTGGCCACACTGGGTGGCTGGTTTCCCAGGTGGATCCAAATATCTAACTTATTATTTTTCTTATTGTTAGCATTCTTGCTGGGACGGAAAGCATATCTATCTACCTTTATACCTACCTATCTACCTACCAATCTATATAAGTATGTATATATATATATATATATATATATATATATATATATATATATATATATATATATATATAGATGTATTTATTTATATAAATAATTAGAGTATTGCAGTACATAGTGATACCTTTATTATTGGACAAACAAATTCATAATAATAATGATGAGCTTTCGATGCGACCTCTCTTTGTTAAGTCAGAAGTGATTGCCTGGTGCCCTGCTAAGGGAATGTCAGGGCTGCCCGATACCACTTGGGGACAACCAGCTGTCATAGTACCCTCCAAGGCGGCTCATTCCTCTGTGGATCAGTCAATCTGTAAAACAGGTCATCCTCCCAAATATACCTTTCCCCCTCAGGTCCTGTCTCCCCAGTCAGTGCCCTACCACTAACCCCCTCTAAAGCAGGGGGCTGCTTTACCTCGCACTTAAATTCAGTTAGGCTGCCGATGGCCATAAACTTTTCCCAGTTTGCTTCTGGCTTACTGCAGGGTGGGCTGGCTTCAGCACTTCTTGTGTTTCCATGCGAATGGCCTATTTGGCTTTACTTTGAGTCAAGATAGCCGCATAATAACACTCCCTGGGACCCAAGTTGTTCCCCAAAAATACATTCGTAGGGAACCCAGTCATGACTCCCTCCTCTTTAATACCCTTGCCCATGCCTCAGTCAATATGGATCCAGGATAAGTGGAAGGATAGCTGCTGGCCACCAGCAACCACAATGTCCATTTGCTTTTTCACAGTAGTCCCCTGCAGGTAACTGGACAGGGCTACAAAATACTTCTTCTTGCACAAGACTACATTCTTGGAGCAGTCAAAGAACTAGTGCTCCATTGCTGCTGGGTCAATCAACAACTCAATTACACACAGGCTAGGGCGAGGGAACCCCTGGGATTTCCTGGGTGGACATTGGGATAGTCCCTCTTCAGATACCCCAGTTAGTGGCACCTAAAGAACTGCAGCTCCCTAGGAACTGCCAAAGCAGTACTGGTGAGCCGGTGAGTCAAGGAGGACTGTGGTCCAGGCTGAGATATTAGGCGGTGGGGATGATCTATGTGGCCTTGCTGGGTGGAGACCATTGGACGGGGGAGTCACTCTCACATCTATCTGGGTTCCCTGTACGCCTCCTCCAGGTTGCCAACCTCTTCTGCAGTGGTGGATCATCGGTCTTGGACCCAGAGTCTCATGGCTGTAGGACAAAGCTGAACAAATTGCTCCAACACAACCACCTTGGCAGCCTCCTCTACAGTCTAGACCCAGGTGTGGCAATTCTACCATAATGGCATTCCGACTCCAGGTCGGCTGGCACAGACACTCCCTGCTGAGGATCAGCTGAGTTCTGTCATGTTGAGCGCATCATACTGGGCCATCTTTTTTTGCTGATTTTCCAGGCTCTTATGTTTGGCTTTTCCCCTTTTGTAGCACCTATGCCAATGCTGCCAGCAGTTAGTCAAGAGGGTGTTTGCTTATTGGGGCTAGGGATTTCCTCTGAGCTCAAACATCAATATTAGCTATAGTTGTGTAACTATTATTCTGCTGCTCTTGTTCTATTTTTTTTTTCCTGCCAAAAGTATGTTGTACTGGTTGTTTGAGGACATCCACTTTTGGCCACTACTTTATCCCTTCGGCAGAGTAGAGGGTGCAGAGTAGAGAGTGCAGAGTAGAGGGTGCAGCATATTGCTGCCTTCTAGGACTGGACAATGACAGCATAAGGGTTCAGTGATTTGGCAGAAACATTAAGGTTGGGAGTAAGAAAGGGAGCAGAACAGCACTTAGATAGATGGATGACCACACATATGGCATCTGGCTGTTTTGAGTCAGGTGGATGCCAGGGAGTTAATATAATTAATACAGTTACTGCTATGCATTTTGGGAACCTGGTCAGGGACATCAAAATGAGTGTGCAATGCATATCACTCTTTAATACAAACATGACTCCTTATAGCATATCCTTGTTGTATACAAAGGTTTGAAGCATAGCATAAGATGCATTATGCAATAATTAGGAAACTTATCCACAGACAATCGCTGTTTCAATCTTAAATGGATCTTATCAATGTGGCGCTGGTACCAAACTTGTTTTATAGATTTTGTAATATATCTTAAAACACACATTTATAAATAGATCAATATAAATATTTATTATTTTATTATTATCTTTTATTCGTATCGCGCCAACATATTCCGTAGCACTGTACAGGGGTTAAGAACAGGGGAATTACAAGTTTAACACATTCAAAAGTTGAAGGGCCCTGTTTTTAGCTTAGAATCTTAGCAGAAAGTGCTATATATATATATATATATTTATATTTATTTACTTCTATATTATTGTTTGCTTAACGTGCCAACATATTCTGTAGCAATACAATAAATTAGGTACCTGACTTCAGTCCCATGTACTTAAAAGATTGCTGTGGTCATTTTTTCTAAGTGAACTGTTAAAAAATTGATCAAAATAAACAAATCCTTTAAAATGTCCACTTTTATGTCTGCTTTTATGTAAAATTAATTATGACTGCAGACATGGGCGTAGGAGCTTAAAAAATCTATAGGGTGGGATAAAGTTTAAAGAGGCAAAAAACTGTGGCCCTGAGTGGTGCAATTCAACTCTACTCCCAGGACAAGCAGCAGGGGTGGATCTACTGCCCAGGGCACCTGGTCTAATGCAACGGGTCCCTGCTCTGGGGGCCTTAGTACTGCAGTGTTCTTCAAAAACTTTTTTTTTTTATTTCTCTGTTTAAATTCTCAATGACCCTGGGCCCCTCCCCACCCCTCGATATTATTAAAAATCATATATATAGATATATATAGTAATTTAGTAATTATTAATCTCTCTCTCTCTCTCTCTCTCTCTAACTGTTTTTCTCAGAATTCTTAGAGATTAATAATAAGTATTGCAATTTAATTTGATACCTTTTGTATTGGACAAACGTCTTATTTATAATGACAAACTGTCGAGAGGCTCAACCTCTCTTTATGAAGTCTGAAACAATACTAACATGAGATGGAACCCTCAGTTTGAATAAAAACAGCATATGCAGAGAGTGGAGACAGCATCTGACATTAGTTATATAGGGAGAATAAACACAACATCGTAAAGGAAACATATGTACACATACTATATACACATCAGTATATACTGTACATGAAAAATCAGAGCACTGTAGTCCACAGTGATATCTTTCCTGTTGGACAAACATCTCACAAAGAGTGCTAAGCCTGTTATGGTATAATAAGAAAAAATCACATGAAATTCTGATAATGTGTTAGAAAACCTAAGTCCTGTAATTTTACTGTTGAAGAATGTGATCATCTTTGTTTCAAATGCTTTTCTCTTTAGGATGTTTTTAAATTTTCCTCTGAGTATTTTGACTTTTAAGTTTTGGATGGAGTGATCATTTGGCCTAAAATGGTGTCCCACTGGGGTTAGCACGACATTGGCGCTCTCACCGACTGCGAGCCGTCACCAGCGCGCCGACGGCAGCCCGACCTTAGAGCGCCACCCTGCATCCCAGCTTCCCTTAGATGACAGCTCTGCCTCTATGCTCCATCGCGGTGCCCTTGAAGAGGGGAGACAGTGAGGGGAGACAGGTACAAGTTACAGAGGACGTCCTCTCCTGGAGTGATCATTACATTAGTAAAATCCTTACATGGATAGATTTGTGTCCCACTCAGTAAGAGTGATGGGATGCGGCGTGGCGCTCAGGTATCGGGCGCGCTCTTCTCTGCCGCGCAGTTATCGGCGCACTGTTGGTGAGTACGCTGGGGACGACGTGCCCCCACTGGGCTACAATAACTGTCTTCATTATGTTTTCTTATTGAATGTCTGTGTAAATTCATCCCTAAATGCATTTTTTGCTGGTTTCTCCAATGTAACAGCCTGTGTCACATATATTACATTGTATCATATAAACCACATTGGATGACGTACATGAATATGATCCTTTGATGTTACAGGTTTTGTTGTTATGTGTGGCTGTATCATCATTACAAATGTGCTGACATAATTTACAGGCACGTTTGTTACAAGGTTTAGTTCCATTTTTTGTATTCAGTTGTTCATTGGCCAGTTTTCTGCTGACAAGTTTTTGTTTCAGGTTTGGTGGTTGTTTAAGTGCAAGGATGGAAGGTTTTGGGACTATATCTTTTAAATATATATAGTTACATAGAAATTAAGGTTGAAAAAAGACTTTCAGTCCATCAAGTTAAACCTTTTAAGATCTCTTCTGATCTGCAATATGCATATTAAAAATTAATTAGCTTTTAATTAATTATTAATCAATTTTTTTTTATTTTTTTTTTATATTATGTGTATATCTGTTTCCTTTACTATGTTGTGTTTATTCCCCATATATGTATTTACCTGATGATTTCAGATGCTGTTTCCACTCTCTCAGCATCTGCTGTTTTGATTCAAACGGAGGGTTCCATCTCATGTTAGTATTGCTTCAGACTTGATAAAGAGAGGTTGAATCTTTCGAAAGCTTGTCATTATAAATAAGACTTTTGTCCATTACAAAAGTTATCAAATTATATTTCAATACTCATCATTAATCTCTAAGAATTCTGAGAAAAACAGTTATTACACTGCATTCTGGGAAGCTGAGATGGGACTTGCAAATGTGCCCACATATATATATATATATATATATATATATATATATTAATAATTACTAAGTTACTAGATTACTGGACATTCGCGGCTGCTTCACTCTTCAATTATATATATATATATATATATATATATATATATATATATATATATATATATATAGTGGATATAAAAAGTCTACACATCCATGTTAAAATGTCAGGTTTCTGTGCTGTAAAAAAATGAGACAAAGACAAATCATTTCAGAACTTTTTCCACCGTTAATGTGACCTATAAAGGCTACAACTCAATTGAAAAACAATCTGAAATCTTTTAGGTGGAGGGAAGACAAAATATAAAAATAAAATAATATGGTTGCACACCCTTAAACTAATACTTTGTTGAAGCACCTTTTGATTTTATTACAGCACTCAGTCTTGTTGGGTATGAGTTTATCAGCATGGCACATTTTGACTTGGCAAGATTTGCCCACTCTTCTTTGCAAAAACACTCCAAATCTGTCAGATTGCGAGGACATCTCCTGTGAACAGCCCTCTTCAGATCACCCCACAGATTTTCAACTGAATTCAGGTCTGCGCTCTGGCTGGGCCATTCCAAAACTTTAATCTTCTTCTGGTGAAGCCATTCCTTTGTTGATTTGGATGTATGCTTTGGGTCGTTGGCAAGCTGAAAGATGAAGTTCCTCTGCATGTTCAGCTTTCTAGCAGATTAGGATGATTAGGTGTGCCCTACAATAGGATCTTCTTCTCTCCCTATATACAGTATTAATAATTTATCCTAAGGAGCACCCTAATTTACACATGTACATTTGGTTCTTAAGTAATATACCTGAGCCACCACACTCCATTCTAGCAGAAGCCTGAAGGTTTTGTGCCAATATTGACTGGTATTTGGAACTGTTCATAATTCCCTCTTTCTTCAGCTGGAACTGGGGCCTTAGTTAAGATAAACAGCCCCCAAGCATGATGCTGACACCACCATGCTTCACTGTGCATAAACATATGTGTGTAGACTTTTATATCCAATATATATATATATATATATATATATATATATATATATATACATACATAAAACATACATATACACATATATCATATAAATGATGGGTCATATCTTTCATAGGAAAGATATACTGCTCCATAGCCCTCTAGTGGCCAAAACTGATAATACGTGATTAAGTTTAATTTTGCCACTTTTTGGGTCCCCTGTTTATATTATCTGGGGTTTGTTATTGACTGGCACTCAGGGCTTAGTATATTAGGGGCATTGCGAGCACTTAGGTGGCATTGTCAGAGGTTTTATACACATGTGTGACTGCATTATAATGGTATACAAATGAACCTCTCTTGGACCACTGCTGTAGTGAGCCATGGATGAAGAAAATAGAAGCTTCCACTTCATAATTATCTCATTTGTGAAAAGGTGGTTCTGATAATGGAACATTTGGATTGAGAAAAACAAAATAATGAATGAAGAAACCATTATAACAGTTTTATAATGTACTATTATAAAACGAAATAAGTCAAATACCACAGAAAACAACACTAAACACTGACTGAATGATATTCACATAATTTGACTTCTACTATATTATTTCTTATGCCCTTGTCTTGCTTTTTATAACAACAAAATAGCATGGAAAATTTTATTTGGACAAACAATGGCAGTGCAATTTTCTAGCAATTAAATACAATTCAAATTGCCAGAAAATAAATATTACATAGAAATGACTGACCCTTTCTTCCAATCAGTTCACATTCTGATTTTTCTTTTTTTCTCTGAGCAAAGTAACTATGAAAAGTAAAACATATTAAAAGAACAATATTTGATTAGCCGTACACTAGAATTGAACAGCTCCTGCAGTACCTTGATAAGGAATTCCGGAGAAAATTGAAGTATACCTTTTATTAAGATACAGTACTGGCATACCTGGCATTCGGTGTATTGTTACTGGAAGAACAATGCTCTCTGTATTATAGGAGAGGTAGCAGAGAAATGGCCTCCCCGCTGGGCCTGATTACTGAGGCTGCTGTTTATGTAAAAACATCACTCTTTGCACTACAGCATTTTATTTTTGTTTATTCCAGGGCTCATTGTTGTCTGCCTATCTCAGAAGATTCTGCGCATTTAACCTTTTGGGTCCCACAATGCCTTGTAAACATTTTGATGTAATAATTCTACAGAGGTCTAGAAGCTGGACTGAATAATAAAACACTGAGGGCCTCATTCTATTATCGGCCGTAAATCGGCCGTAAGGCTGCGATTCCTTGCGAGGGTTCAGTTAACTCGCGATTCTATTATACGGCCCCGCAAGGATCTCCTTTTACGGCCGGCCGCATATCTTGGAACCGGCCGTAATCTGTGAAATATAAAAACTCAAAAATAAATTCAAGCCTGCACTGTACAGCTCTGTAAATGCTAGGGATCATATTGGGGGACATGAGGATTAAAAGGAACCCACTCTCAAGCTTGCACATCTGCCCAAACCCGAGTTCAAATTAACTGTTTATTTTCCGGCTGCGGCGTGGGCGTGTCTGAAGTGCTCCAAGCACTCTGGACTTTTTACATGGATATTTTACGGATATTAAAAATAAAATATTTTACGGATTTGAGTACAGGATAATTATGTGCTATTTTTTCTAACACCTAAAATCCCTTTATAGTCTTCTCAAAGTGCAGGATGGCTTTATTTGAGCTATTTTATGTGCTTAATTGGTGCTAGCGAGACCTTTTTCCTGCAAGTAACTGTGGCTCGCTTTTAGCCTTGCAGAGAGGTTTCCCGGAGCAATTGAATTGCAAATCTCTTGCGGCCGTTTAAGATCAAAGGCTTTCCTCCGGCGCGAGCGGCCGCAAGAGATAGCAAGGCACCGGCCGCAAGCCTGCCGGAGCCTCCGGCCGTAAGGGAATAGAATAGCCGAATAGCTTGCGGCCGGTCCTTGCGGCCCCGCAACGGCTGCGGCCGATAATAGAATGAGGCCCTGAGAGTGAATTGTTAATGAAGAGCATGGTTACCTAAAGTTATTTTCTTATCTTCGAGAAGATTATTATTGTAATAAAAATTGTAAAGTGCCACCATATTCAGTAGCAATGTACAGGGGTTAAATGTTAAAGTTATGAATGTGCCTATTTTATTTGCCTATGTTTGTGGAGCATGAAAGCTGCCATTTATGTTATTTTTACTGTCACTTAGAATGTTTAGTTCATTGTATCAAACTGTCAGTTTTTTCCTCAAGCAGAGCTGCATATCTCCTCCTACCTGTGTCTATCAGGGTATGGTCGGCTCTGTCTGTGGGCTGGACTATCATGCAGCTTTGAAGCTGGCTGGGCTGATATCACTGGTCCTCCCCAATGTCATCATTTGCTCTGCCACAGCTTCCTACACAGAGGAAATAACTCTATTGTAACTTGCTTACAGCAATCCCACAAGCCCCGACCAGTAACAGCGCATGAGTCATCATAGCCCACCCCCTTTACTGGTCACTCTTTATTGCCAGTCCAGCCCACAGGAAGAGTTAACTTTACCCCTTTTGAATACAAGTAGGAGGACATACACAGTTCTGCTGGAAGAGAAAACAGACAATTTAAAATCTATGAAAACATTTTAATTTCTTTCTATTTTAAACTGAATACTGCACAAAACCAAAGAAACAAGTTGTATTTGTAAATTTACTACAGCAGTGGTCCTTTAAGCAGCTATCATACAGAGGACTTGTAACAATAAGTGTATGTAAAGGTCCCAAATCCTAGCAGAGTGTTTACTTAAAATCAATTGGTCCCTAACAGCACCTTTGGTATTTGGACGAGGGGTACATCAAGGATGTCCCTTGTCTTGACAGTTATGTACGCTGGCCATCGAGGCTTTCCTCTGCCTGTTAAAGAAAAGGCTCACAGGGCTGGTACTTAGGGAGCCAGACATGCGGATCGTCCTTTCAGCCTATGCTGATGATGTGCTCCTCGTGGCCCAGGACCCAGTTGACCTTGAGCTGGCAAAAGAGTGCCAGGAGGTATATTCAGCTCCCTCAACATCCAGAGGATTTGTCAGATTTCCTCTGGATTGGAAAGCATTGGGTCTCTGCAGGGGTGGCAAGTCTGCTTTTGGTGGAGAGTAGGCAGGGAGTGGTATGTGTGCGCTCTCAGTTGTCCACCTTCCGCCTTCAGTGCCTGCAGAGATACCTATATGCAGATCCTTCTCCGCAGTGGTGCACACTTGCGTCCAGCTTTTATTGCCAGTTGCGCAACCTGGGGTATGACCGGCAATTATTTCTTATCAGGCCCAAGGGGTTTGAGAGAGACCTCTCTGTGTTGCCGGCATACTACCAGGAAACCCTCAAGGCCTGGAGCATGGTCTCTGTGACTAGGCAAGGCGTGCCTTTGGGAGATGAAATATTTATGGAGCCCCTATTATATAATTCAGCAGTAGGGGCTCCGTTGTTACAGTCCCCCAGTATCATCCGCCACCTTAGTCAGACACGGTTGACACGAGTCAGGGATTGTCTGGACTACGAGCGCTCCGATTGGGTATCACCCCAGAAGCTTGCTCTCCGTTTGGGATATATGGCGCCCAAAGTCCCGAGGCGCTTGCTCCAGGGGATTAAGAATGCCATCTCCCCCGACTCTTGCACCTTCCTTCACGGGGCTTTGCAAGCTGGAGTGCCACATGCTCCTTCTAACACCCTTGCTCCGGCTGTTTGCTTTGGACACAAGCCCCGTGTTTCCCCTCAGGCTCCTCCTGTCCCCAACCTTTCGTGGCATGCTGAGGAAGAGCTTGTATTCTCTCGTGCTCCATACAGTGCACTTCCTTGGCCTCGTGACCTGCCCCGATACCATGTGGAGGCGGGTCCTCTCAGCTGATGAGGGCAAAAGGCCTCGGTGGAGCTTTATTCTACTTTAGTTCCACGACCCACAGGGGACTTGAGGTGGAGAGTGCTCCATGGTGCACTGAGCACGAGAGAGTACTTCACAGACTCTCCCCCCACTTGTCCATTCTGTGGCAAGGGAGAGTCTGTGTATCATATTTAGTTTAGTTGCGCAAGACTGCAGCCCCTCTTGTCACTCTTGTGGGGCCTCCTCCTACAGTTCTGGCTGCATTTCTCCCCACACATATATTTTTGGGCCGCCCAGTGTCCCGGGGCAATAGGGCCAGGGACCTCCTCGTCAACCTGCTCCTGGCATTAGCCATGCTGGCTATATATAAGTCCAGGAAGCAGTGTTTGATAGAGGGGGTTCCATTGTCACCTGAGGCCATGTTGCGGGCACTGGTGTGCTCCTGTATCCGGCAGAGTACCACCTAGCTTTGTCCACTGGGGGAATAGATGATTTTTTCCCCCAGTGGGCTGTAGATGGTTTCCTTTTGTCTCAATCTCCTAAACCCTACCTTGCCATGATTACTTAACAGTCCCTAACCCCCCAAGTTTAAGCTACGTAATCTAAAAAATGTACAAAAGCTAAAAAACATATAAAAATACAATTACAAAAATAATCTGTTAGTGAAAATAAACATTACAGTGAAAATTATAAAATACATACTTTTAAATAAAATAAATAATTCCAAATAAAATAATAAAATATTAAACTTGTAAAGAAAAATATATAATTCATTTAAACAGAACCCATTCTTGTTCCAATACAGGCAATTAACACTCTCACTTTTTATCTGTAATAAATTCCCCTTGATTAAAACCCATGGATCTACATCTCCAGGAAAAGGACTCTTCTTTTGTTGCTTGAAGACCCTTGTTCCTTATTCTCAGACACACCTTAAAAAAAGATGCACTGCTCTATAAAAATATACTACTAACAGAGCTCATACTTCGAGATATATTTATGGGCTGACACATGGTCCCCGCTACTGACAGCTACCTACTCTGTCTAATAAGAAATCTTCCCCACTGACCCAGTATTTCCTAAAACTGTACACTGAAATCTATGTGTTTGTCTTGTTTTTACTTGTAAGCCATTGCCATGTATGAGTATTACTGATGTTTGTTGTATAAAAAGTTGCAGCTGTGATCACCATCAGTGAATTCACTATGCTATTTATTCTCTAAACACAACCTAAAGCTGCTATTCAACTTCGCAATCAGAAAAAATGTAGGTATTCTTATTCTTAGAACTACTGTTATTTTTGTAGTTGTATAATTATTGCAAATTCTAATAAAATGGTTTAGCAAATGCACATTGTGATGATCTGCTCTTCTTATGGGGCTTGATAAGGCAAACTACAGCCAAACCTACCCTGCAGATTCGTTTTTGGTTCGTTTGAAAAATCCCTTCTGTAAGGACAGCATACCTTGGCTGGACACTCCCTTGTTGGGACAAGTTACCAGATGAAGTTGGACAAAGTTGCAGGAACAGGTGTGAGGCCTTATGGGTGTTAGCTGATAAGGATGTGTCTCTCAGTCTGATGTCTGAATGTCTATGTTCCAGATTGGATTAACCACTACACATGTTAATCCTAGAGGTCATTCATTACAGGTGTAGCTATCTGATTAACACTAATCAGGTTATGTGAAGAAGAGGTACTTGAGATCAGTCTTTAAAGTGATATACACCCAATAAACATTAGTAACCCCAGGTGACATAATACACACCACACAGACATTAAACAAGCCTAAATGTAAACATGAACATCCTACTGACCCAATCCCTATGCAGGTACATCAGAAACTGTCCCTTCAGCCTAAAAATGCCCCATAGTCCAGATGTACATGTCAGGTCACGGTAAGCCCAGAAAGAGTCCAACCAAAAGTCCAAAGTCCAGGGCTTCCGTGACACACATTAATTAAATAAATGTCTAATTTGCCCCCTGATTTGTGTAGTCATTAAAGGTTTGAGGTATAAATAATTTTAGCAAGTTTCTAATATAATAGGAATCAAATGTAAAACAGCAAATATAAAAAGGGAGTAAGTAAGTAATAAAGATACATTTGTGGTGCATTTAAATTGTACTGTATAAACTACAAATTCAGGTATTTGAAGCATAAATTTCATGCAAAGATCATTCCTCTCTGTTACTCTCTTTATCTGAGTTGATTGCTAAGTGGAGGTTGATAACTAGGAAGACCATGCCCAGTTGATAGAGATTCAAACACGTATAAGTATGTCTGATTACTTTGGTATAACCAAATTACCCAATCGCACATGCTCTTTGAGAATTAATCACCTCAGATGAAATATCTAGCAGAGAGGTATGGTCTTTTTTAGGTAATTTATGCTTAAAGGACCATGCATGCAATATACATGTTTATCATAATTTTTAGTATACCATGTATTAACAATCAAATACAAGTTCCAACCCCCTCTGGGTTGCTACCTTGGTGTGGTGAAGGGGCTTGTGTACCTCAGTGAAGATGTGAGCTATACCATGTGGGGTCACACAAGATGGGCAGGTCATAGCAGACAAGTAAGACAAATAACGATCCACTGGAGAATGAACTGGCAACCGAATCCAGTATCTTTGCCAAGAAAACCATGTGGACAAGCACAATCAGAAACACAGACAGATGTGCCTGGCATGCTGCGTCCATATGGTCACCAAGAGACTGATATGACTGAATGACTGAACAACAACAACAACAATGTGTGCCAATGCTTTGCCCAGAAAATATAATTTTAAAATAAAGTATTCTCATTTATGGCCTTTGCTTTACCCCCACCCCCCACAGCTTTCATTGTCCTGAGCTCTATTAAAAGGAAGTGAACGATCCAGCTCCAATAACATTGATTAGGCTGCCTTGGTAAGTCTTGAATAATGTTATTTTAATTTAAATATTTCTCTTCTTTTCATTTGTTATAAGGATAATGAGGGAGGTGGGGATACGTACAGAAGTGGCCAATAATGAGGTAACCTGTGATACTAAGTTATATTTTCTGGCTAAAGCTTTGATTTGCACATGTATATTTTTTATTAATGATGAACTAAAAATAGGTTTAATATGAAAAAATACATAACCTTAAAGCTCAATTATCCAAAACATTTTAATAATAACCATTTGCTATTGTATTTATTTGTATGTGTGTTTTTCTTCAAATGTGATAAAACAAAACCATTGTGGTCGCTCATGTGTTAAGGTTGGACACCCCGACTTAATGGCAAACAAGCTACAATAATACTTTCAGAGAAAGAGGTCACACATTGCCGAACTGTGTCTTTAATTCAGGTTGCGATGCTTAAAAATGACATCTGTTTTTCCAGTAATTTGCATTGATTGTGAGTCCTGAAGAAATGTTTTGCTGGACAGGTCTATTCATCAAAGTCTTTCAACCTTAAAATTAGAGCGGAGAGAGATTTACCCAACAAACAAACTCACTGCTGCACCAGAACTGGCTCGATTATACAAACTACAGTATTTCAAATAATATTCAAAACAAACATCATTTCTAGCATCCCTTAAAGCAAAAGGCTTCAGAAATATTTAGTTTGACAGCTTTTGAAAATCTTCAGATACTTCCTCAATCATGAAGTTGCATCATATACACTTTCCAGTGGATGTGTAAAAGGGACACGGAAGGTTCCTGGGTGTTACTAGGTATATAATATCCCTGTGTATTAATTTACTTTTATGTACTTTATTTTATTAAGAAGAGTTTAAAAGCTCTACCTGCCTGTCTGATACGAATGTATAAAGACAATTCACAAATTCACAGCTGTTAATGTTGTTGTTATGTATCTCCAAACATGTGACGTTTTTCTGATACAGAGCAACTTCAAGTGTACCGTGTTTATAAACTGCCTCCACTGGCTGTCTATTTTTCATCTTGCCCTTGAGGCCTCTCTTTTGCCCCGACAGCCTCTCTCCTATCTTGCTCTTGTTGGATCTTATCCTCGTCCCTTGCCTTGACATTCCTACTTACCAACACCTCTTTATCCTACCCAGCCTCTCGCTTTAGTACCTTGCTGCCTCTTTTGCCCCGGCAGCCTCTCTCCTATCTTGCTTTTGTTGGATCTTATCCTCGTCCCTTGTCTTGACATTCCTACTTATCAACACCTCTTTATTCTACCCAGCCTCTTGCTTTAGTACCTTGCTGCCTCTCTTTTGCCCTTACAGCCTCTCCCCTATCTTACTCTTGTTCACCACTCCAGTATCTTTGTCAAGAACACCTTATGAATGAGCACAATAAGACTCTCTCTCTCTCTCTCTCTCATTGGGCAAACATATTCATAACGTAGCAACAAGCTTTCGAAAGATGAACCTCTCTCTTAGCAAGTCAAAAAGCAATACTGATAAAAACATAGAGAAGAAAAAAATGGGCAGAAAAAGGAGGGTAAAAGAATGAGGAAAAAGAGATAGAGTGACACAGATCAGCATAGTAAATAATGTCCTGATAGGTCAGTATGTGAGTCTGTAGATCAGGTCTTAGATAAGAACACAGCATAGTAAATAATGTCCCAATAGGTCAGTATGGGAGTCTGTAGATCAGGTCTTAGATAAGAACACAGCATAGTAAATAATGTCCCAATAGGTCAGTATGTGAGTCTGTAGATCAGGTCTTAGATAAGAACACAGCAGAGTCATAAATTCCCTCACAGTTTGAACAGGGGATAGTGGGATAGAAAACCTAAATCAATATTTAGCCCAGTATCCTTCATATTAAAAAAAATAATCATTTTCAATTCAAAAGTGTTCCGCTGTTGCATACTTTTGAAATTCCCTACCAAGTATTTGGCTAATCAGGTTTTGGATGGAGTGGTTATTCTGGGTGAAATGGTGCCCAACTAGGGTATTCATTTTCTTAATATGAAGGTAGAGAGTGAAGGAGGTAGAGAGGGAGAGAGAGAGGAAGAGGTAGAGAGAGAAGGAGATGCAGGGGGAGAGAGAGAGAGGGCACACAGAGAGAGAGGGAGTGAGCACAGAGAGGGAACAGAGAGAGAGAGACAGGGTAAACAGAGAGAGGGCGCACAAAGACAGAACACACAATATTTAATACAATATTATACCATCACTTTTGAGGGCAAATGACGAGTATATATATATATATATTACACACACACACTCACACAGTATATGTATACAGCCATAATACATTCACCATCTTATATCTTTGCTCTCATCTCAAAATACTTGCCCAACCACCATCTTCACTCTGCTGATGACCTTCTTCTTTCCTCCTCCTTCTTTCTTCATCTCATCTCCTCCTCCCACTCCCACCTTCATAACTTCCTCATGCTGCCCCTATTCACTGAAACTCCTTACCTCGTTCTACTATATTATTCTCCTACCTCAAAACCTCACTAAAAGAAGCTCATCACTTAATATGCACAACACATCTATCAGCCCCTGTACCTCACCCAAACTCTTTAACGTTTTCAGTCTTGTGTCAGTGCTTTGGGGAAAGCTCTATGTACAGTTTTTATATGGACTTTAAGCTCAATAACAGGGCCCTCCATTATTTTTCAAATGTGTTAAATACTTTTTGATTTGACCTGTATGTAGGATAGATAGATAGATAGATAGAGGGATGTATAGATAGATAGACAGACAGACAGATAGATATATATTAACAGTACTAAAGGGCTGTATATGCCTCTACCTCATCTGAGGTGTTCATTTAGGAGTCTGAATAAAACATATTAAGTTGTATTAAAAGTAAAAAAGCACATCAATATATCGGATTTATGTGAGTCCCTGTGGGGCTGGAGGTAATTTGAGAGTTAAATAGTTTTGTGATGGGAAAGGAGGGTATCTGGATGCAAATGTAGATCGCCAAGGACAGACTTAAAGTCTCTGTAAACAGAATATTTAATGTGCTGCCAGCACTTTGATTTCTTTCGAGCTTTATGTTGATTTGTGATTACACCAACAGCCCGCCGCAGTCTTGTTAAACCTACACAAGGTCACCCCCCAGTGTCATGAGCAGAGGAAGAGGACTCACACAAGCAGATTATTTACTACACAAAATACACTGGATTGTGGATGAAAAACAAAAAAACAATATTAGTTCACAGTATCTATATTTTATATTTATTATTAATAATTGTTCCAGTTAAAAAAAAAAAAAAGGTTTAATTAATAAATTAAATTAGTTTTGAAATTATAAAAAACAAAGTTTATAAAACTTACAATTGAACTTTAGGTTTGAAGCATGAAGCAGAACCGCTTCTCTAACTCCTATATTTCTCAAATGTACAATTTTGATGAATTGCACTTAAAAATATTCAAGAAGTTTTTAGAATGTTAAAAAAGATCACAGCCTCACGGTGGGAGACTTTGAGTACGCAAGAAGTGTCTGTCTGCACAACTGGAAAGTGACAGTTACATCTAACAGTGCTCTCAGCAGAACTACAAGGAAACTTGTTCCTTTACACCTAAGAAAGTATCATGCAGTAGCATGTTTAGTAATTCAAAAAATTATATATGAAAAGATGGGAGTAGTCTGATGGGAGTAGTCTGTTTGTCAGCAGTGGTATTATCAGGAATTCCTATTTAATTTGTGAGAACAATAAAAACAAATTTAGCAAAACCAACAGAGTAAAAATAATTTTCATAAGATTGCTATATCCTGCCATTTTTACTTCAATTTTCCATGTTCCCATGGAGACCTACTGGATGGACTTGACATGTACTAGTCATGCACATTGATTGCTCCAACACCAAGCAATTTCCTGCTTGATGCCAACAAAAGCACCACTATAGTACAGTTGACTCAGTACCACCATAGTATAGATGACTCAGTACCACCATACTATAGTTGACTCTGTACCACCATAGTATAGTTGACTCATTACTTGTTTATTATGAAGAGCCCTTTTTGCTATTTTTATTTCTTTACAGACACTGTCCTACACATCCCTGCCAAGAAATTATAGTAAGGCAATAGAAAAGAGATGTTTCATGTTAAAGAGAATTACTCAAATTCCAGAAACAGAGAGGTGCTCAGTCTCTGAATTCACTTCATTTTCTCCTGTCTCAATGTAAGTAACACAATATTCTCAACACAAGTGAGAGATGCACACCTTGGAACGATCATGGGTGTAGAAAATGGAAACGACAAGGGGGCATATCCCACCAAGATTTTTCAATGTAAGTGTATGTTTCCTCTTCTGGACTGGTGAAGGGGCTTGTGTACTTCTATCAAGTAGGGTCACCCAAGACGGGCAGGTCATAACAGAGAGGTCAGACACATCATAGTCCACTGGAGAAAGAACTGGCAATCCACTCAGTATCTTTGTCAAGAGCACCTTATGAATGAGCACAATCAGACACAAGATGTGCCTGGCATGCTGCAGTCCATAGGGTCACAGAGAGTCAGACACAACAGAAAGACTAAACAACAACAACATATATGTTCTAGAAGCTGTTTTTGTATACGATGCTCTGTATCCCCCCCCTCAAAATTATTTCTGGTCACACACCAATGTTTGGGAGCAGGCTGTTAGATTGATACTAATTTGTGTAATTATGGGGGAGAAATCTCCTGAAGATTCCCATGAAAGATATGTCCCTATGGGTAGGACAGAACCAAGTGCTGAGTAGACGTCCTCTGCATGGGACAACACGTAACTAACCCACAGAATTATGCTTCAGCAAAGGGTCCAAGTCTAGGTTTACAGTGTTTGATTTTTAATGAGAAGAGTTCTAAGGAAACTAAAGGAAGAGGATGTTGTCTTATAAAAGCAACTGCATCGATTTAGTGTTAGTGTTTCACGATGTGCAATTACTATTATGCGTTGCTATGAGTTTTTTTTTTTTTATTACAGGAGGTTTATCCCCCATTTATCCATGAGAGCCACCCCACTAAAAGAGCTCACTAAGAACAAGGCACCTGAAGTAGTCAAGTGGAACAAGGATACTGAGGAAGCTTTCAAAGACCTAAAGACTACACTGTGTCAAGGTCCGGTTTTGATAGCCCCTGATTTCGAGAAGGAATTTATCCTACAAACTGATGCTTATGGGGTAGGACTGGGGGCGTATTGTCACAGGAGGTGAATTTGCAAGAGCGTCTCGTCCTGTTTCTAAGTCGCAAGTTGGTGCCACGGGAACAGAAATATTCCGTAGTGAAGCAAGAATGTCTGGCCATAAAATGGGCCACAGAAGCCCTTTGTTATTACTTATTGGGAAGAAGGTTCACCTTAGTATCGTACCATGCACCTTCGCAGTGGATGCACCGGAACAAGGAAAAAAACAGTTGGGTGACGAGATGGTTCCTGTCCCTCCACTTCCGTGATCTTCATAGAGCTGGCAGCCTCCATGGCAATGCGGATGCCTCATCCCGTGTACACTGCTTCACAGCGTTGGGCCCTCAACCCCATAGTGTCGAGCTGGGGAGGGGGATATGTAACATACATGGAGTGTATGTGGGGGACAGACTGAGCAGAGCCCTGTGTCTACTAGGGAATGAAACAGTCTAATCAAACCCAGCCAGGTTCAACCTTTAAAAGTCTGCTGAGCACACAGCAGGGGAGCTTAGTCTGAGCTGGACAGAGGGCTACAGAGACAGCTTTGGGTATCCACTGAAACACGGGCGACTCCAAATCAAACAAATTACAACGCCTATATTTTGTTTGAACATTATTTTTGGCAGTGAGGGAACTGCAGCAAAGAGTTTAGTCAGTGCTTCAAAAGAAGCTAGGTTTTTGTTTTTGCACTGTGTATGTTATTTTGTAAGAAAATAAATAGCAGAATCTGATAAAGCATAAAAAGGCTCCTGAGTACTTCATTGTGGTGCCAGATACAAGGGCACAAACCCTGAGTGTGACAGCAGAGTTGTCACTATATATATATATATATATATATATATATATATATATATATATATATATATATATATATATAAAATGACCCTCTAAGGACCCCCATGGTAATCTAAAGTTTAACCCATGGAAACCATAGTGCCTAACTTACACCCCTATGCCATGAGGGTCCCTATGGGCCCCTCCTGGGGCTCCTTAGGGGCCCCAAATATAAACCTGTTACCATGGGGGTCCCTAAGGGCTCACAAGTGCACTGAATGAAAATCCAGAAAACTGGACTCTTCAGGACTCATGTTGCCTACTCCAGCTCTCAAGGGTCACATTTTTCGATATAGTCTTTTATAAATTTAGGTAAATAGTAATCTTTTTTGGAATCCAAAAAATCTTTTAATTTTGAAGTTTTAGAAACCATTATTCTTTACTGCAGCATCCATTTTCTTTTATGAGCTGATTATGCCTGCAACTTTATAAGATGGGTAGGTATGTTTAAATAACATTCCCCATTTGTTCTGTTTAAAAAAAATAGCGTATTTAGCTGCCACATTCCACTTATCTAGATAGCTTCCTCTGCATTTCAAGTACCATCTGTTTATCAGAAACCAAAATGATACATTCCACTACAGCATAATAGCATATACAATGTAATAAAATGAGAGGTAATATTAATTTGTTATTATATTTTGTAAACCTTTATCTATTTTCAGAATAATATATGTTAAAAATAGGATAGCAGTGGTTTATTAGCTATGGAATTGTTGTTCAAGGAAGAAAACAAATATGTTTTTACCTTTTTGAGATAATATACATATTATGTTGATTAAATTAGCAATTTCATCTCAAGTTTTCCAACTTGAAGGCTGCAGTTTTATTCATAACGAAAAGCAAAGAAAATATGCTTGTCTTGAGAGGTTTATGTAATCTAATGATTTAATTATTTTATTTATGAGTGCTGTCTTGTAAATACTGAGTAATAAACTGTAGTTTGAAAATGCATTTGTAATGTATTAGTAATAAAGTGTATTATCCTGTCTCAAAATTAATATAGTTCCAGACGTTATAAATAATTTCTGAAAATACAGCAGAGAATTTTTTAATGTTTTTTGTATGATTATTTTATTTTATTTATTTTATATGCTGTTTTATGAAGAAGCAAATAAACAACAATATGACATTGAACTTAAACAAAACTGGAGAACAAAACCATTAGTCTATAATTGGCTGGCTAGTCTAATACACATAATCTGAAGGGATAATTGTTTGGTTCATGTTGAGACTATATAAATATATGTATTAATTGATGGGCATTTTTCTCAGGTTTCAATCGCTTGCTAATATTAATCCGAGCATGTGCAATATCCAGGTAGTAATTAACACTAATGTTTTATTTAGAACACAAACAGAATGTAGTGGAAATGTTATGGTATGTGTTAACTACATTTAAATGTGATCAAAACACAAGAGAGGAGTCTTGAGAATAGATAGGAATAGATAATTGACTGTAGATAAGAAGTAAAAAGGCCCATATAGTCTGCCCATTATATGTTTGCTTAATTAAGCCACCCCTTTTCCATCAGTACCTTTTCATCGTGAAGTGGCTTGTGTACTTCAGCAAAGCTGTGAAATAAACCATGAAGGGTCACCCAAGATGGGCAGATCATGGCAGAGAGTTCAGACAAATCACAGTCCACTGGAGAAGCAACTGATAACCCACTCCAGTATCTTTGCCAAGATAACCTTATGGATAAGCACAGCCAGAAACATAACATTATGGAACTGAACGATGAGCCCTCCATGTCAGAAGGTGTCTACCACATTACTGGGGAAGAGTAGAGGATGAGTACAAGTAGCACAAGATCTAATGAAGTGGTTGGGCCAAATTCTGGGACGCCATTTAACATCACAGTGACCAAAGTATATTCTCCAACCATGGATGCTGAAGAGTCTGAAGTTGTCCAAATCTACATAGACATTTAACACCTAATAGACATAACACCAAGAAAATATGTTACTATCATCATAGGATGCTAAAGTAGGGAACCAAAAGATACTTGGAATAACTGGCAAGTTTGGCCATGGAGAACAGAATTAAGCAGGTCAGAGATTAGTAGAATTCTGTCAAGATAATTTTCCGGTCATAGCAAACACCCTCTTCCAACAGCCTCCAAGACAACTATACTACACATGGATATCACCAGATGGACAACATAGAAATCAGATTGGCTACATATTTTGCAGCCAAAGATGAAGGAGCACTATACAATCAGCAAAAACCAGACCTGGAGCTGACTGAGGCTCAGAGCATGAGCTTCTTATTGCAAAGTTCAGAATTAACCTGAAGAGGAAAAACCTCAGTTCAAGTAGATACAAAATATATAATAGCCATTGTCAATATGCAGTTAAGGCAAATAAATCTGTTATGGGACTGGACATGGTAGATATAATGCTTGAAGAATGTTGGACAGAAATTTGTGACATTGTCCAGAAAACATAATGAAAATACAGTATACAAGATATTGCTGGTAGTATTTAATTCAACTATAGCAAAATAGGAGGGATAGGAATATTGTGAGAACCAGCAAATCTTAAAGTAATCAACTACAAAACAGGAATTGGTTAAAACTTAACCTTTAATATTATATATTAGGACCTCTCATTTTTATTAAAATCAATTAAAAAATGATTGCCAGTTTACTCAGGTCAGTCATTTTAGCATAATCACACCCTATTGGGTAGTTAGTACACATTACTTCTTTCCCAGATAGCACTTTGAAATCCAGACCCTCTACAATCAATAGAAATATGTATATTTTTTATTTCAATGAATCCTAGTATATAAATTCAATATAGGGTCATATGGAAGTCTGGAAACAAACAGTGTGGGGACTCAAGGTATTCCTCCAAACCTGGACAAAATCAGAATACAAATGATAAGAGTCCACTACTCATCTACTTATAAAAGTAGAATGGAAGAGTATAGAAGCCAAAAAAGAAAGCTGTGCCAGTGCCTCTCTATTACAGTGGCGATTATTAGGGTCCGCTATTTACGCTCTAGTTTCACAAAGTGTGGTCATGTGTTAACTACTCTTTCCATATAGTGCCTGTGGCTAAGACCTCAAACAATTCCATTCAAAGTTAAAATAATGCTGTGATCCAGTTGTAATGCCCAATGACTAAGACTTAAAAGCATTTGATGTCATAAAAATGCACTGCTGCACTGATTGGCTTGATGCACGTTTCGCATTTGCTTCTACAGGGGTCCAGAAAACAGCAGCAAAGTATATCCCCAAAGGAAAAAAAGTAAGAAGGCAAACTGACTGTCTGATGAGACTTTGAAAGTAGCCCCGGAAAGTAAAAGTTAGTGGAGATAGGAAAAGATTTGTCCAACTGAATGTAGAATTTCTGAGGATAGAAAGAAACAAGGAGACATTCTACAATGAGCAATGCAAAGAGATCGAAGAAGATAATGGAATGGGAAAGTCAAGAGATCTTTTTCAAGAAAATTGGAGATCTCAAAAGAACTTTTCATGCCAAAGTGGACATGATAAAAGACAAAAAATGGCAGAGACCTAACAGTAGCAGATCAGATAAAGAGGTGGCAGGAATACACTGACGATCTATATAGGAAGGATCTTAACAGCAGTGATAACCTCAATAGTTTGTGATGTTAAATAGGTAAGGTTGACTGACAGCTCTAAAATAGCAAGTTTCAATGTTTTTTTTCTACTGTAGGCATTCAGTTGATAAAGTACAATGAATTACCTATATTTTTTCAATTATACCACATGTGTAAACTCCGCTGTATCACTTTAAGAGATCTTCCTCTGGATCAATTATCTTTCACTAATTACAAGGATCAAAAGGATCTCAAAAACTTGGACTCAATAGACTAAAAGGTTGAACATGATTAACTAAAATGATTTTTTCATCCTCAATTACTTTGTGACTATGTACATAATTATCAAAAGATGATTGTTATATACAGTTGTGCATACCCTGGCAGAATTTGTGAAGATGTTGGCATTATTTTGAAAATATGACTGACATTTTTATTTTAATGAAGGATAGTGATCATAAAAAGCCATTTATTATCAAATAGTTGTTTGGCTCCTTTTTAAATCATAATGATAACAGAAATCACCCAAATGGCCCTGATCAAAAATTTACTCCTGAATGTTTGGCCTTGTTGTAGACACACACAAGGTTAAAAAGGCAATCAAAGTTTAATTCTTGGTCCAGTACAGGTATTGGATAGTGATGTCGCGAACATCAAATTTTGGGTTCGCGAATAGCGAACGCGAACTTCATCAAATGTTCGCGAACGGGCGAACATCGGCGAACCGCCATAGACTTCAATGGCAGGCGAATTTAAAAACCCACAGGGACTCTTTCTGGCCACAATAGTGATGGGAAAGTTGTTTCAAGGGGACTAACACCTGGACTGTGGCATGCCAGAGGGGATCCAAGGCAAAACTCCCACAGAAAATTACATAGTTGATGCAGAGTCTGGTTTTAAGCCATAAAGGGCATGAATTACCTAACGTTCCTAAATTGTTTGGAATAACATGCTTTAAAACATCAGGTATGATGTTGTATCGATCAGGTAGTGTAAGGGTTACACCCACTTCACAGTAACAGACCAATCTTTTAATGCACCGCAAACAACCGCAAACAGTCCCTTTGCACAACCGCAAACTCCCCATTTGCACAAGGTTGGATACCAAGCTAGCCATGTCCCGTTCCTTGTCCTCACTGATGTCATTGAAGGTCTCTTCCTCCACCCAGCCACCAAGGGTCCCCGAAAGGTGACAACAAGCCCCCTGGGACGCCTGCTGTGTTTGGTCTTCCACCTCCTCAAAGCCACCTTCCTCCTCTGACTCCTCTTCTTCAGACTCCCAGAGTCTGGGGGCTTCCACTGCCCAGCATGGAATATTATACACAGGTCAGAGTCTGGGGGCTTCCACTGCCCAGCATGGAATATTATACACAGATCAGAGTCTGGGGGCTTCCACTGCCCAGCATGGAATATTATACACAGGTCAGAGTCTGGGGGCTTCCACTGCCCAGCATGGAATATTATACACAGGTCAGAGTCTGGGGGCTTCCACTGCCCAGCATGGAATATTATACACAGGTCAGAGTCTGAGGGCTTCCACTGCACAGCATGGAATATTATACATAGGTCAGAGTCTGGGGGCTTCCACTGCCCAGCATGGAATATTATACACAGGTCAGAGTCTGGGGGCTTCCACTGCACAGCATGGAAGATTATACGCGTTGCCTCTGTCTGCGTTATTATAAGGTGTGTACTGTTAAGTAGTACTATTCCTATCGGTTTAATTCCTGTTACGTCCACTATCAGGGGACGTGTATATGGCATGGATTTTTGGAAGCGGGAGATGGAAAAAGATGCTTGGTCGGTCCTCCCACTTCAAATTTGGGGCACTGCGCGTGCAATCTAAGGTGCCACCAGATATGAGTGTCACTGTGCACTGGCAAAAGTTGACAGAGTAGATGCAATAGGCTTCACACACACGCCTGTAGGCAGGCAATTGCTATTCAATCTATTACAGTCAAAAAAGTGTTGTTTTATGTCACTGTACACTACGGTTGCACCAGATATGACGTATCACTGTGCACTGGCAAAAGTTGGCAGAGTAGATGCAATAGGCTTCAAACACACGCCTGTAGGCAGGCAATTGCTATTCAATCTATTACAGTCAAAAAAGTGTTGTTTTATGTCACTGTACACTACGGTTGCACCAGATATGAAGTATAACTGTGCACTGGCAAGTGTTGTTTTATTTCACTTTCCCAGTTAAATTATACCAATTCACTCACAAGAACAAGGACAAACTTTGTTAGAGGGGCTGTGGGATGAATGCGAACCAACTTCATGTGTGATGGGACTTAAGAGAGATGTCTCTCCGAGTGCTCAAAATTACACATCTTTGTAGAAGGATATAGGCTGGAGGGTATATCGTTTATTATGCAAATCTATACAATTGTTAAACTCTTAGTAGCGTCCAAATGGAAGCAAGTAAAAATTCCAACTTAGAGAGATATTAAGTGCAGAATGGAACGCTGTCGGGAGTTGGAGTGACATTTCTCTAGTAGTGGTTTATTTAAGGAATTGGTAATTTGGGAGTTTAGAGAAATAGTTTAATATTTCTTAAACACAAAACACAATTCATATATGCCTGGATTAGTCTCAATATTTAACCATTTAATGTTTTTCTCTTTGAAGTCTATTTTATAAGTGTTGTAAATGTGGTGTGCTTGTAGTAGTTATATGTGTAACTAAGAAATACATGCTTATCATTAAGAGATTATAATGCTATGTAACATTTATGTGTTTTTTTGTTTTGTTTTTGTATGTAGAAAATAATAAAAAAAGCTTTAAAAAAAAAAAAAAAAGTTAATGTCCCAAACCTGTGGCTTTTTAAATTACAATTAGTGTCTGGGTATAACTAGTCAATGAGTTTGTTAGCTCTCACATGGATGCACTGAGCAGGCTAGATACCCATGGGGGCTAGATGAGCCATGGGGAGCAGAAAATAACTGTCAAAAGACCTGCACAACAAGGTAATAGAAGCAGCCATCACAGTCTCCTGACCTTAATATCATCGAGCCACTCTGGGGAGATCTCAAATGTGCGAATTATGCAAGACGACTAAAGACTTTGCATGAACTGGAGGCATTTTGCCAAGACGAATGGGCAGATATACCACCTGCTATTACAAAAGACTGCACACTGTCATTGATGCTAAAGAGGGCAATACACAGTATTAAGAACTAATGGTATGCAAACTTTTGAACAGGGTCATTTAATGGTTTTCTTTGATGTCATGTTTTGTTTTACGACCGTGGACTGTGTCATTCTGTTATAACCTACATTTGAATATAAATCTTATAAGAAATTTTTCTTTAAAAAATGGTACATATATCACCAATTCGCCAAGGGTATGCAAACTTTTGAGCACAACTGTAAGGAATGAAGCATATTATTTATTAAGGACTAAAATAAAACATCCAACATATATCAAAGCTTCTTCCTTGGAAACAACCAAGCTAAATGAATTCCACGACCATCTGCCATGTTTAGTATTGACCAAGTGACCTGCATGAACAGGTTGCTAAGACTACATGGAGCCATTTTCAAACCTTGGGGCTCTTCTCATAAACAGGTAGAGATGCCAAAACCAGCTGAGGAAGTTAATAAGGAGCTAATTATTTTTCAGTTTTAAAATATTGGATGTAATTAGTTCGTATACATTCATCATAATGGTTGCACTGTCAGATTGCACTGTCAGATGTGGACATGCTATTCAAGTTCAATGTAGTTGACGGAGTTTAACTTAAGTTAACACACACCGATCATCAGCTTGCAATACTTGATAGTATTCACAGCCTTGTTTACTGTGAAGTTTAGAGAACCATTACAATGTTGTTAATAAATCACATATTTTGTGAAGTATCTAACAAGCTGCGTATGCCATAAGCATAAAGCCACAATTTTGTAGAAAATTTTGCAGATTGTGACTCCTAATCTAATCCCTAAAAAAAATCAATTGTGAGTGCTGTAGCAGCACAGTAAACCCACCCCTAAAATATTGTGAGAAAACGGATATGGGTCACTGCTCTGAGTGAACTTCACAACAAAGTCAAAAAGCAAGGCAAAAATATCCATTGATTTTCGAACTGACAATAAATTATGAGTTACTTCTTGACACTCTGACACCCAAACCCTATGCTAATAAGATTTTACGGATCACTCACAAATCAGGACACTGCCGTAAATGCAAAAAGCAGAAAGATTTAAGAGTACTAGAGACCACTGGCAAGCTGTTTTCAAACCCCTGCTGAGTCCCCCAGAAGTATTTAAAGTAACAGTATAGCACAAAAAACATGCATAAATTATGATATTTCAACAATATTTGACACTTAACAATCGAATATCAACATAGGTGTAATAAAAAAAAAATATATATATGTTAGTATTATCAGTGAATGTTCATCTTCTTCCATAACATTATCGGCATATCTACATCTGGTCACCATGTTTTGTGGCCACAATGTCTACTATGAGTATGTGTAAACTCACCTTACCTATACACAATCACATATATAGTTGTGAGCAGGCGAGCCAGCCAGAGCCGTTGCTCCCGCTTGCGGGCTTGCGCAGCGAGCCGCGGCCCTCTCGTAGCGAGGGCAGCGGGCGAGGGCCTCAGTTGCTGGCATGGGGCGCCAAAGGCGCTCCTTGCCAGCAACTGCGACCATCGCAAACTTTACGTCGCAACGCAAACAACACGACACAACAACTACGACCCACGCAAACTTTACCTCGCAACGCAAACAACACGACACAACAACTACGACCCTCGCAAACTTTACCTCACAACGCAAACAACACGACACAACAACTACGACCCTCGCAAACTTTACCTTGCAACACAAACAACATACGAGACACGTTACCACACATTACGACCTCACAACAATAGGACGCAACTCGCGAACATTACAAAATTCAAAACACAATCAATACACACACCACATACATAAAAAGCTTACCTACAGCAAGAGGAAGCATCCAGGACCTCACAAAAACAACTTACAGCTTCATTTAACTAAAAATAAAAGAGTTTAAACACTAAAAAATTCGCTAAGCGAGAGAAAAAATGGGCGTCGAACAAAACGAAAACGAGGCTACAGCACTCCAAACACGCAAAACACCACAAGAAACTCGCAAAACACCACAAATGACCTACGGAAATTCCGTTACGACGCATACCACACATTACCCCGCCATTTTACACCAATGCGGAAGTACACAACTACGCTAACGGTTTGGTCTTGCGCACGCACACTATTACACTGCACACATTCAGCACGCTTACACAGCAGCTCCACACCACTAATGCTGCAGCAACATCAAAACAGATTGCAGCTCTTCAACACAATGCTTCAAAATAGGTAAAGTATATTCATTTATTAATGTATTATATATTTCAGTACTACACACCAAACAGCATTAGCTACCTTACAATTTCATTGCCGTCATTTTTTGACGGGCAATTCGCTAGTAGGTAATATATACTCAAATGTTAGTGCCTTGATTTTTGTTATTTAGATAAATATAGTTTTCCATTTTAAAAGAGCCCTAACCGGAGCTAGATCATTGAATTCTAATAATGACCAATGCCTAGTTAAAATTCAATTATTTACAAAACCAACATCAATATTAAATATACTATTAAAGATTAGACGCGGCTGCTGGTATCTGTACAACAGTAAGGTCAATGAGTGTGGGGGGGGGGTGGCGGTGACAGCAGAAATGTCTTATAAATTCACTAAAATCTTTCAATGGACAGTTCACTCAGTGTCAAGTCATCCACAATTATACTCATCCACTGTCACTGTTTCATTGACTGCCACTCCTTAACTACTCACTAAACTCTAATTCAGGGGTCTCCAAACTTGGTCCCGGAGGGACGCACCCAGGCCTGGATTTGAGGATTTCATTTCTGTGCACAGGTGAGTCAATCAGGATGACTGAAGAATCAATAGTCTCACCTGCTTGCAGCAAGGATATCCACAAATCCCGGCCTGGGTGCGTCCCTCCAGGACCGAGTTTGGAGACCTTTGCTCTAATTTAACATGCATCATCCAGCATATTACTTCATAATGGAGAAAACCAGATCTCCATAGAGCGTAGTCTTTATCCCTACAATCTTTATCCCTTCAGTTTGTATCCTTATTTTCTATGATTGTCATTAGTAAATACTAGGTATAATATTAGACATACTTGTTCTCATTCATCTACTGTGTAGAGAACATCCCATTCCTCCTGATGAAATGTATCCCAAATAAGGGTCAGGGCTATTAGTGGTATATGGCTTGCTATGCACCAGGGCCCTGCTCTAGAGGGGTGTGTCATGGCTGAAGCATGCCATCAGCCTTATAAGATAGGCTTATTGTGCCAGGGGAAAGGGGAAAGGGGAAAGGGGCCCACTGAGATGGGTTAACATTGGGGATGTTGTGATTTATGTGCTATTCCTTGTTATGCCTGTTTAAAGTTGCCTGGGTGCCACTGGGCCCATACTGTGGTACCCATGTTTATAGTTGGGGTGTGCGTATGAACATGATGGGAGTGATGGGATGTACGTCTGTGTTGTGCTTTGGGGGAGCTAGCACTTACAAGGGAAATATTGTATATGCCAAGTATTTCATAGGAATGGACTAGTCCCTTATTAAAAAGATTAGGGAGATAATTGACCCCTAGGAGTCACATGACACCAGTATCTCTCTCTATGTATCACAAGCCTCAGACTGGTGTCTCCATGCCTATTGTATGTAATTGCCCCCTACCAAAAATACAGCAGTGGAATGGGTGATTATCTTAGACGGGCGGGCAGGGGTGATAACATGAGCTAGAAGGATTGGGTGTAACCATGGAGGCACATTTAAATTAAATGATCTGTTGTTGCTAGAATGTGGTATAAATATGTCTGATGGTTTCAGTAATAAAGTTGTCATACTGATTCACATCATTTAAGTGTGAATTTTGTTATTGATGCTGGATGCTGGTTCCTGGAGTAAGTTCTTTTCAGAACTTAGAAAGATTTGTATGCTATACAAGACCACAGACATCTCTCAGTCTAACCTAAGGGATGAAAGTTCTTCCTGCTGTACAGAGGTAAAACGAACCAGTCACACCTGTGGGGAGAGGTTTGGGCAATAGGCTCTTAGCATACCCCATTCAACATACAGGTTGTGACAGGGTGATGCTGTGTAATTGGTTTGTTTTGCAATTATT
Organism: Discoglossus pictus; assembly: GCA_027410445.1. Taxonomy (NCBI): domain Eukaryota; kingdom Metazoa; phylum Chordata; class Amphibia; order Anura; family Alytidae; genus Discoglossus; species Discoglossus pictus. Next base: position 55,081,422 of record CM050175.1, read on the forward strand.
TTTTTCCTATAATAAAGGGCCCCCACTCATGCCCAAATAGCCCCCATGCTGCTTTAAAAAATATAATTTCTTCTGAAGCTCCAAGTGGCGGCAGCGCTGAGGATGTGTATCGGGGAAGAGAAAATAGCTCAAGGGGCTGGACAAAAGGAAAGTACAGGGGGGTGGGTTCTGTGAGGAGGGGGGGACAGAGGAAATAGGAATGGATGCTATCTGAGGTGGGTGCTGGGTGGGGCTGGCTGCTGAAAAGGACATGGGTGTTTTGCAGGAATGGATGCTGTGTGGAGGTGGATGTTGAGAGGTATTGGGTGCTATGTGAAGATGGCTACTCATCTGGATTGGCTGCTATATAGAGAAAATATACTATATATATATATATATATATATATATATATATATATATATATATATTTTACTTTCTCTACAGAACAGCTAGTATATATATTTATATTTATATATATATATATATATATATATATATATATATATATATATATATATATATATTATACTTTCTCTACATAGTAGCCAGTCCTGCCTAGATCAAGCTCTACTGCCTGTGACAGATCTCCAGTGGGTAGCAGGGCAGTATTCCAACATGATAACGACCCCAAACACACCGCCAAGACGACCACTGCCTTGCTACAGAAGCTGAAGGTAAAGGTGGTGGACTGGCCAAGCATGTCACTAGACCTAAACCCTATTAAGCATCTGTAGGGCATCTTCAAACGGAAGGTGGGGGAGTGAAAGGTCTCTAACATCCACCAGCTCCATTATGTCATCATGGAGGAGTGGAAGAGGACTCCAGTGGCAACCTGTGAAGCTCTGGTGAACTCCATGCCCATGAGGGTTAAGGCAGTGCTGGAAAATAATAGTGGCCACACAAAATATTGACACTTTGGGCCCAATTTGGACATTTCCCCTTAGGGGTGTACTCACTTTTGTTGGCAACGTTTTAGACATTAATGGCTATATGTTGAGTTATTTTGAGGGGACAGAAAATGTACACGGTTATACAGGCTGTACACTTACTACTTTACATTGTAGCAGAGTGTCATTTCTTCAGTGTTGTCACATTAAAAGATATAATAAAATATTTACAAAAATTTGAGGTGTGTACTAACTTTTGTGAGATACGGTATATACCTTTAATTATTCTGGAAGTCACAGCAAACATATTGGCCGGCGCGGTGGCAGCCCCAGGCACGCCGGTTCTGACGTAGCGCTGCGTGACCCGGAGGAGCCTGGGCGCTTCTGATTGGCTGGAGGAGGAGGAGGGACTTCCGGACATTTCGCAGGCTTCCTCCTCACTCTGCGCTGGCCATTGAACGGATTAGAAGCTTCACGCTGCACTCCTCTGCAAAAAAGCCAGGTTAACCCATAAGTGTCCAATCAAACATAAACCCGTATATTATAAGTGTATACACATCCTCTGCATTACTGTGGGATCCTGCATGTCCTGTGTGTCTGAAGTGTGTGCCAGCAATAAATGGACCCTGGGGAGTTAGAGGCTGACTATGGTCAGAACTCGGGCATTAAGCCATGGGTTAGATGGGTACAGGACAGAATGGACTCAGGCCATCTAGGGGGGGAGGTTTATGCCGCTGAGGCACAGGCCTGGCCTGCTGTGACCGGTAGCCTAGGTCAGGTGGACAGGCCTCGTAGCCTAGATAGGCTGGCGGAGCTGAGTGCTAGCTTTGATTTGAGCAATAGGGCTAGGATCAGCATGGAGGGCACGGATGGGGTTCTTGAGAGCCAGGTGCTTATCCCCCCCCCCCACCTCAGAGAGTGTGGTGCCAGTGGGAAGCGCAAGAGAGGGCCTAGTCATCCGGCCACCACCCAGAGACTTGTCCCATGGCCCACAGCAGGACCCAGGTTCTGGCAACACCCCAAATCAGCCTCGAGGCTCTAGGGGTAACAGCAAAAGCACAAGGAGCTCTAAAAAAGCTCCCACAGGTTCTCACCGGTTGGCCCCTGTAGTCCCCACTGCCGCACCCACTGCCAGCGCTGCAGGTGTTTCGCAGGGACAACGCAATGCTGATGGAGGAGCCGAGAAGAAAAAAGAGACTACTAAAGGAAGAAGAGATCAGGTGATCGGCGAGATGGCCGCAGGCAACAGTCTGGTGTTCATTGATGAGGTTCCAGTGACGGCCAAGGTGGCACGGCAGACGCGCCCCACCAGGGTCCGGAAGTCAACAAACAGGTACAGTCCCTTGATTTTCATCTCGACACCAGCCAAGAGACTGAAATCCCCTGACAAGAGAGCTAGGCCACAGCACACTTCACCCATCACTGACATCATTATGGATACAGGGACGCCCATAGTGACTCAGGGGCAGGACAGGGGTATGGATAGCAGCGACCGCCATAGGCCACCAAGCCGGAGGGAATCTTTATGCCGTAGCATAGCCGCAGAGTCAGAGTACTCCTCTGGGGGGGAACAGACCGTGCGGTCACTAACGGGGGATAGACGCAGGAGGTCTAGTGATTGTTGCTCATGCTTTCCCAGTGCCAGAGGCAGATACAGGTCTCGGAGCAGATGGTCTTGTGGCTGCAGCTATGCTTGCACAAAAGGGGGCAAAAGGAGTCCTCAGCGATTGAGACACGCAGGGACGCCCGCTCGTCCAGACAGGCATGTTGCCCCCAGGCTGGCAGCTGCCCCGGGGCAAGGAGAGTCAGGTGAGAACCATGGAAACTCCAGGGAGGTGGGGGTAGCGGTACATGAAGAATCCCCCAGGGCATCTCAATTTCTGACGTCCCTGAAATCCCTTAAAGAAGCTCATAACATTGCTGTCTCCGACGTGGAGTTGGGGCATGGGTGGGGGGTTTGGCGTCTCCTCCCGTGAGGTTGCCCTGCGCAGGGCTCACCAACCCGACAACACCCCTGATGGGCTTGGCAGCACACGCCGGAGGAGCGGAACAGGAGAGGATCAGAGGAGGACTCGGCTGCGAGGCCATCCATCGTTTGCGCGCAAGACAATTTGGGGGCACATTTAGCCTTGGACATAAAAGAAAAAATCTGGTGACGGGATTACATAGAGATATTTTCCTTGTTGCCAATGTCACGTCTGGACGATAATCCAGAGAGGTGCCACAGGGAAGGAGATTACCGGAGACCCACTTTCAGGTGCATACTAAGGACGTTTGACAACTGGTTACAGGCCTTTGCCATCAAGGCCTGTGTCATGGGAGAAAGACACCCAGAACAATGCTCTGGGCTGTTTGTGTATCTGGAGGAAATCAGGAAGGCATACCGGAAGTATGGCGTAATGGCTTGGTGGTGATATGATGAGGAATTCCAGCAGTACATGTCCTCCCGACCGGAGATGGCATGGAGCGATAAGGCGGTGGCCTATTGGCTGAACATAATGACACCAATGCGGGCAGTGCCGCCCTTTCATGGGAATTCAGGAGGGGCTAGAGGCGGGTACATCTGGTCGAGGTGTCTGCCAATCATTCAATGAGGGCAGCTGCAAGTGGGCACCAAACTGCTGTTTCAAGCACGTCTGTGCGAGTTGCGGAGGTCTCAAAATGCAGCAGACAAAAGGACGGGTTCAGGGCTGCAGAGCCCACTCAAAAAGGGACGGACCCCCATATGGTTGGGCGCAATGCTGCCGTGGCGAGAACGCTACGGTAGGTTGCCAGCAAAAGCTGGGGCGTCTGCCCTACTACACAAGGGTTTCCGGGAAGGGTTTAAGATTCCGTGCACTCTCGCCCGCCTGAGTGGCGTCTCTGAAACCTGAAGTCGGTGAAGGAGTTTCCCGTGGTGGCGTTGAAAAAAATCCGGACTGAGGTAGGGGTAGGATGGCAGGCCCCTTTGCCACCATTCCTTTCCAGGGTTTAATCATTCTCCCTCTGGGCATAGTGCCGAAGAAGGAAACAGGAAAATTATGCCTCATCCAGCATTTATACTATCCTCCGGGCGGCTCGGTCATCATCGGGATCGACAAACAGTATTCGTCAGTGTCTTAAGCCCCTTTCGATTAGGCCATGGACCTGGTCAGGCGGGCGGGTGTAGTGGCTAAGATGGCGAAGGTGGATATCAATTCCGCGTTTCCTTTATTACCTGTGCATCCTCAGAGTCATCGATTCCTTGGCTGTTTTGTTGATGGGCAGTACTTCATGGACCTTTGTCTACCCATGGGGTGTTCTATTTTTTGTTCCTATTTCGAAGCCTTCAGTACGTTCTTGCAATGGGTAGATCACACAGAGTCAGGTTGCCATTGGATTACCCATTACCTCGACGATTTCCTTTTCGTGGGTCCCGCGGGTCTCTCCACATGTGACTTCATACTGAGGACCTTTTCAAGGATATGTCAAGATTTCGGTGTTCCCCTGGAAGACAAAAAGTCAGAAGGGCCTACCACGGAATTGACAATCCTGGGTATTCTGATCAATTTTCTCCACGCTCCTTTTCTCCCTCTGTCTCCTCTCTTTCTCTCCCTCTGCCTACTCTCTATCTCTCTCTGTTCCTTTCTCTCTCCCTCCCTTTCGCCATCCGCCTTCTCTCTCTTTCTCCCTCCACCTCCTCTCTCTCTATCCCTCTATCTCTCCCTCTATCCCCCTCCCTTTCTCTCTCTGCCTCCTCTCTCTCTATGAGCCCTCTCTGTCCCCTTCCCTCCTTCTTTCACTTCCTTCTGCCCCCCCCCACACTTTCTCTCTCTTTTTCTCTGCCCCCCCATCAGCAAGCAGCATGTGAGTAACACCTGTGCAGTACAATCCCACAGGCATTACTCACATCATGCAGATGTTACCCATTTTCTCCTCTAAGAGCCTTGTCCTTAGCAATGGTATCCCCACCACCTGGATAGGGCTGCAGCCCCTGTCCTGCCATGGTCACAGGGCTGCTGGCTGAGTCTGTCCCTTGAAATGTGACTGTCTCCCTGACATTGGCTATTATCTGGAGCCCCATGCTAGGCCCACAGTCCATTCCCAAGGCATAGTGAGCATAGCTAGTCCCATCCAGAATTTCTGCTTGGCCTTGCTTCTGCCAACAGTCCTCTGTGCCCCCTTCCAGAGCTGCACCTCTCACACAGCCAGTGCTCTCTGAGGGCAAACAATAATCAACACAGCTGTATGCTTCCATGGCCTCCTGGTGCCAGGATGTGTCGTCATCATCCGCATCCATTTGGCAGGGCCTTCCTTCCCTTGAGCCAGGTCCTAGCCTGGGCTGCTTCCACCAACAGATTCATGTAACTGATTTCAAGCTCCAACTCTTCTTGGATCAAGGGTTTAATCATTGCAGCTTCCTGGAACCCTGGTTTTAGTCCCAATTCTTGGTGGCGCTGATTATACAGGATCACCCCACGTTCTATACGCCCAATGCCACATGATGGATTGCCCTGCAGTACACCCTGGAGTCCTTTCATTAACTCTATTCTGTAGAAGGGCTATTGCAATGCGATAGCTGGCTCCATTAGTTCATCCTACCGCTCCTCCAAAACAATCTCGTCCCAAACCAGTCCCGCCAGCCATGTTGATAGCTCACCTCCCTGCTAGATTTCCAGGAATGCCCCCCACTAATCCATAAGAGCTGCTGCCAAGTCCCTGACAACGTGATGTGCTCTCCGCTCCATCAGTCTTGTGATCTGGTTCCTTTATTCATAAATAACCTCTGCTCTGCAGGCAATCAAGGAGCTGGTTTTGCTCAAGCCTTTTTGTTCAAATCTCTGCACCCAGTCAGAACACCTTTTTAGGGGAACTCAGGACAGCATAAGATAATAACTCGACCCAGAAGAAGACACAGGCAGACATTCCTTTGGTTTTGGAATGTTTCAAACAGCAGACTCAGATCACCATGGCTTAGTGTCCAAATCAGACTGGCACTTCTTTTTTTTTCCAGACTCATTTTCAGATAACACAAAACACCATTCCCCAGGACTGTAGCCAAGATCTCAACCAACAGGGTTATAAACTATACTTCCCCCTTTCAGACTCAATACAGGGATCTATGCATGGCTGGCTCTCAAAGCCATAACAATTCCTTAGAATCTTTAACCCTTTGTATACCTCAGATAAGACTGAATTAACATATTTATATTATCTAAGCATAGCCTACTATCCTCCTTCTAACACAGATACACTATTTTATTGTTAATCAATGACAGTACTACAGTATATGCACTTATTACATCCATGATATAACTACATGTATGCATTACACCCATGATATAACTCTTAAGCCAATCGCTAGCACCTTCTAAAACACACATATAATAACTGATTAATCCCAAACAGTCCCCTGGGCCCTTATGTTCATAACATCACGGAGCACAGTTTAGCTGGGCCTAGCATGGAGGGTGGAGCTGGGGATAGTGAGGATGTCCAGGGAGGTAGCTGGGTTACAGTTAGAAGGGGAAGCAGGGGGATCAGGAGGAGGCCGGACAGTTCTGAGATGACAAACACCAACAGATTTGCCAGATTGAGTGAAACTGTTAGGGATGTCCATTCAGGAATGGCAATGCCAGATAGAGCTGTTCCCTCGAACAGCCGGGAGATAAGTTCCACTGGTGGAGTGGGAGGGCAGAATAGGAAAATAAATAGACAGGTTTTGGTGGTAGGGGACTCTATTATAAGGAAGGTAGGAAGGGTGTTTTGTCAACAAGATACCAGCTATCGAACTGTTTGCTGTCTCCCGGGTGCTCGGGTTCCGCATGTTGTGGATCGGGTAGATAAATTATTGGGAGGGGCTTGAAATGAACCGGTGGTCTTGGTACATATTGGTACTAATGACAAAGTTAGTGGAAGATGGAGTGGCCTAAATAATGATTTTTAGAGAATTAGGGAATAAGCTTAAGGGAAGGACCTCCAATGTAGTATTTTCTGAGATACTACCAGTGCCATGTGCTAGCCCAGGGAGACAGAAGGAGCTTAGAGGTGTTAGGGGAGTTTTTAAACTAATAGGTGGGGGGCAATAGATATAAGTAATGGGGTAGTAAGTGTAGAGGGGTAAGGAATAAATTAACTAGTAATGTGGAAGGAAATGGGGGGAAGGTTAGTATAGTCAATAGGTAGGTACTGCTAAGTGACTCAAGTATAGTGCCAGGCACTACCGAAGTACAGACTCATAGCATAAGATGTATGCTTGCTAATGTCAGAAGCTTGTCAGGCAAAATGGGAGAGTTATAATTATTAGCAGTAAATAAGAAATGGGATTTAATAGGCATTACTAAAACATGGTAAAATTAATTGAATGACTGGACTGTTAATCTGGATGGTTATTACCTATTTAGGAAATATAGTGGCAATGGTAAAAAGGGAGAAGGGATTTGTCTGTATGTTAAGCCTGAATTGAAGCCTATAGTCAAAGAAGATATTTAAGCTGGAACTAGTGATAATATTAAATGTTTGTAGGTAGAGTTAAATAGTGGAGCAGGAAATTCCAAAATAATATTTGTAGGAGTATGCTATAAACCCCCAAATATAATTGAAAGTGAGGAAATGCAATTATTATTACAAATTGGAAATGCAGCTAAGAATGGACAAGTTCTAATAATGGGGGATTTTAACTACCCTGAAATAAACTGGATGTGTGAAACCAGCAGTATGGGTAAAGGGAGCAGGTTCTTGAGTACACTCAGGGATCAGTATCTGGTCCAGGTTATACAAGAACCTACTAGACATGAGGCTATCTTGGATTTAGTAATCACAAATAATATTGATATGGTATCAAATGTTGCAATAGGGCAACCTTTGGGAAACTGTGATCACAACACAGTCTCATTTGAGATTGAATTTAAAAAACAAAACTGTAAGGGGCCAACAAAAAAACTCTGAATTTTAAAAGGGCAGATTTTAAGGGTCTAAGGGTAGCAGTACAACATATAGACTGGGACAAAGAACTGACAGGTAAAAATACTTAACATAAATGGACAACATTTAAATCTGTACTAAATATACATAGAAATCGGCATATACCATTTGGGAATAAAAGTAAAAGGAGTAAATTACATCCAACATGGCTTAACAATGATTTAAAGATCAAGATGCCAAGAGGTTTTCAATTGACACAAGACATCCTTTGAGGTTAGAAGCAAAAAGATTTCACCTTAAAGAAAGAAAAGGGTTCTTCCCAGTAAGGGTAGTTAATCTGTTGAATTCTCTACCAAGGGAGGTGGTGACAGTGGATTAAATAGATAACTTTAAAAAGGGATTGGATATATTTTTAAATAAAAAGTGTATTCAGGGTTATCCTGGTAATTAGAGAGGTAGTATTGATCCAGGGAGAAATCCAATCGCCAGTATCTGGGGTCAGGAAGGAATTATTGTGTTTCCCTTTGGAGACAATTGGCAACTTTTCATTTTTTTTTTTTTTTCTGTTTGCCTTCCTCTTGGTCAATTAATGACTAATCTGCATATTGCAGATCAGAGGAGATCTTAAAAGGGTTTTGATGGGCTAAAAGTATTTTTTCAACCCCAATTACTATGTAACTATGTAACTATGAAAGACATTAGAATTAATTGCTCAACAGTCTCAAGCTCGCAAATCTGCAATTTAAAAATTATTATTTTTTTACGTTTCATTTCTGTGATTTATGAATCTCTGGAATCAAAGAGTTAATACATATCAGGCCACCCACATGGACTAGAACATTTTCTACATTAATTTTTATTATTTTATACATTACGGGATTGAGAGTCTGATCACATATCGGAGTTCTAAATGCGAATTGATTGACTTTTAACCTCCATGTTTTACTGAGGTCTCATTTACTATTGGCTATTTATACATCGGTAGTTACGCCCTTGCTTAATTGATCATGATCATGCTCTGAAATGGTACTTACGAGTGCATGGTTTATGACTTTTAGGCTATCGGCCATTTAGCTGCGGGCTTGATCAATTGAATCACTCTGTAACGGTGGCAAATTTCAAGCCCACAGACTTACAGCTGGTATGAAGGAAATGCCAAGCTTGCAATTGAATGCAGGCCATTGTTTTTTTCTTAGGCTGATAAGTCACATTGAGGGACCTTGGATACAGATATCTGCAATTAATTCTATTGAAATTTGCTAGAGTAATCAGACATTTAAAATGGGATTCAACTTATTATTATTATTATTATAGTTTTTTATTATTATTGTTATTATTAACTTTTATTTGTAACGTGCCAACATATTCCGTAGCGCAATACAGGGGATAAAAACAAGGAAAAATATGGAGGACCCTATTTTGAGCTTAGAATCTTTGCAGAAAGTGCTTTTTCCTAAATCATCCTAGCAGACTTAAAACTCGCCACTTACAATCTAAATGTAATGGAATTGGCAGAAATCAGGGAAAGATTAAACAGATAAGGAAAAAAAAGGGTCAGAAAAGAAGTGATAGTTAGAAAGGTTTTTCATTTAGAGGGAGAGAGAAGGAACAGAGGTGAGGGCTCTAGCATTTAATATGTTGTCTGCCCCTAGTGGTGAGATAATATATGCAAGTAGGAAAGTCAGGTGATTCCCATTTCACTATATATTTAATCAGCAATGGGGTGTGAGGATTAGGGGCACACGGAGGGAGGGCAGGACTCCCAGAATTCAGAGTAACCAGTGAGGCCTTCTGAAACCAGGATGCAGGTAAAATTTGGGGCTAAAAAGAAAAAACAATAAAAATACGGTATGAGGGACCAATAGAACAGAGAGGGAGAGACGGAGAGAGAGAGAGAGAGAGAGAGAGAGAGAGAGAGAGAGGGGGGGGGGGGGGAGAGAGAGAGAGAGAGAGGGAGAGAGAGAGAGAGGGAGAGAGAGAGGGAGAGAGAGAAAGAGGGAGTGAGAGCAGTTAGCAGAAAGGAAATGACAAGACATTTGGGAAGGAGGAGAGCTAGGCAAATTATAAAGGCCATAAAATGGGAAGGGGAGGAAAGCCAGGCAAGATAAAGTAAGCATTTGTAAGAGTTTAAACTAATGTTAGAAATAATTATATGTCATCAAATATAATAACAAGCATATAGTAGAAATATTAATAAAAGATATTGGCTCCTGGGAAGATGCAGCTTTCAAGGTCTTCTCCATACCTGATGGTGTGTATGAAACTCCCAGAATTCAGAGTAACCAGTGAAGCCTTCTGAAACCAGGATGCAGGTAAAATTTGGGGCTGATGGTGTGTATGAAACTCCCAGAATTCAGAGTAACCAGTGAGGCCTTCTGAAACCAGGATGCAGGTAAAATGATTTATAAAGTTCTGACATATTCCGTTGCGCTGTACATAAATTAAGTTCGGACAAAGATAAATACAAATTAACATATAGCAAAGCAAGCTGGGCCCTGTCTCTGAGCTAGGAATTCAATGTCCATGGTGAATTCCCAAAGTATTTGGCATAGAAACTCGCAGGCTTACAATCTAAGGTATAGTGAGTGGTAAAAGAGGGAGAGAGATGTGATGAGAATTGTGTTAGGGTGGAGGGTGATACGCTTCTTTGAAGAGATGTGTTTTAAGTGAGGTTTTAAATGTTTTGAGGCAAGAGGATAATCTGGTAGAGTGAGGCAAGGAGTTCCAGAGACTAGTGGCAGCACGAGAAAAGTCCTGGAGGCGGGAGTGAGAGGAGGTGACAAGAGTTGTAGAAAGAAGAAAGTCATTAGCAGAACGAAGAGGGCGGGTGGGAGAGTATTTGGAGATGAGAGCAGAGATGTAAGGGGGAGCATTATTGTTGAGGGCTTTGTAAGTTAGGGTCATGATTTTACATTTTATTCTTGAGGCTAAGGGAAGCCAGTGGAGGGATTGACAGAGAGGTGATGCTGACACTGAACTTTGTGTACGGAAGATGAGTCTAGCAGAGGCATTCATAATGGATTGAAGTGGAGACAGTCGGGTGGTGGGTAGGCCAACAAGAAACGAGTTGTGGTAGTCTAGTTGAGAGATGATGAGAGAGTGTATTAGGATTTTAGTTGTGTCTTGTGTAAGATAGTGATGAATTCCAGAGATGTTTTTTAGATGGAGAAGACAAGATTTAGTTAGTGATTGTATGTGAGGGATGAAAGACGGAGCAGGGTCCAGTAGAACTCCAAAACAAGGGGCTTGGGAGGAGGGCGTGATGATATCTTTGTTGACAGTGAGAGAGATGTGAAGAATTGATGCTGTGGGAGAGTTAGGGAAGATTAGGAGTTCAGTTTTAGACATGTTGAGTTTGAGATGGTGGGTGGACAAATTATAATCGTTTAACCCGAACTGAAGAAAAAGGGAAATATTTTCTTGCTATCAAGAATAGAAGCATTGTCCCATTATCAAGAACTCAAAATGTATATTGGATTTATAAGCTATATTAAAGCATCATTAAAAGACTACAGTAATTTGGGGAAAAAACTTAATATATTGGTAAATTATGTAACAAAGTAACAATATACTTAGCTTAACCACTCAGCATGACTGGTACCGGCAGATAGCAAGTAGGCAGACTCTGGAAGTTCACTACAAAACTGTCACATGCAGTTGACAAGTAGGCTAAGAATGTTAGTACAAGGCAACACTGGCACAAGCATATGACAGATAGGCATGGTATTGAGGTACAAGAGAACAATGGCCCAAGCATTAGACAGATAGGCACGGTATGGAGGTATAAGACAACACTGGCCCAAGTATATGACAGATTGACACGGTATGGAGGTACAAGACAACTTTTGCTCATGCACATCACAGATAGGCACGGTATGGAGGTACAAGACAACAATGGCACAGGCAGGTGAATAGGTAGGCCCAATATGATGTTTCACTGCAAAACTGGCACAGGCAGATAGGCACAAGATGGATCTAAATCAGAACAAACAGCACAGAGTAATGTAACTCAGGGAACATTAGAATAGGAACTTGGCATGTAAGATGATGACTTTAAATAGGCAGGAGAGATGCTGCCCCTTTAAAACTCCCAGTAAGTGCACATGCAAGATAGGGAAGCTCAGAGAAGCTACATTAATAGGCCCACAGCATGGTGGGACTTGTTAATAGTGGTCTTTGATGTTGTCTTTTTTGTGTTCATGTGACCTCTTGCAACTATTGTACAATTACGTTTAATAGGAATACATACAATATGGTGCTAATGAGTCAAACAAGGCTCTAGCTGGATAATAGCAGCAGCAAGTCTCTAATTAACAGAAATATTCTTAGCACAAGACACCGTAACCCAGATAAAGCTTCAGACTGATCTGTCTTTTGTGGTCAAACAATGTCTGCCTTCTAATTAACTTTGCTTTACATAGTCATTACTTTCATAATAATTAGATTCAGAACAGCAAATTATTGTCATCATTTACATTGTTGCATAACGTGATTGCGGCAAGAAAGAATAATCATGTGTTTTCATTTCAATTTGTTTTGTAACTTGCCTTTTCTTCTTTTTAGTTAAGATTATGTTCAGAATTCACCTGGGTCTGGATTTTATAAGGGCCTGGATTCCAGTACTGTCTTGGCTAGTGCTGCCCCTATAATTTGTTCACATGTGATTCTGAAAATATACCCTTAAATCCTGTATGGCGGGCAGTTTCAAAATAAAGAGTTTAACAGACTTATTAAATTGCGATTCGGTAAATTTAAAAGGGCTCTATTTAAGCACACAGCATATTTTTTAACAGAAGTTTTTAGTTAGTGAACTTCTATTTAAAAGCAAGGTCTTCACTAACTAAAAACGTCTGTAAATAAAATATGCTGTGTGCTTAAATAGTGCCTTTTTAAATTTACTGAATTACAATTTAATAAGGCTGTAAATGTTTGAAGAGAGGATCATATGTTAGATGTTGAAGCATGGCCAGATTAACCCTTAAGCAGAATAGGCAGTTGTTTAAAGAAGGGGTATGTGTTTGCACTGAAAAATATGTTAAAACAGAATTAAAACAGACATTGTGGTTTAAATAATGCTCCTTGAAGAAAGTGACATGCCCTTTGATTTGAAATAAATATCGCTTGATTGGCTGAACTGTGCTGCTCATCAAGACACTACCTTAAAGGGACATGGAAAACAATTATTTTGTTAATGTATTTAAAAGAGCCTGCTGTCAGCATTACCGAAGCATTACTGCTTTTTAGCTGACAGAGGCAAGCCCCCAGATCAGCTAGACATTTGAATATTTTATTCTGCTTTGAAAAAGAAGAACAGATAGTAGTGAAAAATCAAAGAATCTTTTAGATGCAACAAGAAAAACATGCTTTCAATGTCCCTTTAATTCTTTACATAGCACGATGAGGGATGTAGTTGTTGACTCTTGGTGACCGTATAGACAGCAGCATGCCAGGCACATTAATCTATGTCTCTGTCTGTGCTTATCCATAAGGTTTTCATGGCAAAGATACTGGAGTGGGTGGCCAGTTCTTTCTCTAGTGGACCTCGATTTGTCTGACCTCTCGATTTGTCTGACCTCTTTGCTATGACCCTACATGATATAGCTCACAGCTTCATTAAAGTACACAAGCCCCTTCACCATGACAAGGTAGCGATCCAGAAGGGGATGAGGGATGTAGAGCTGTGTTAAAATCAGTGATAACAACTACAGACAAAAAACAACCAGTCCCAAAACTAAACATGTATAACTCTGAGGGTAGGGTACTGGGGAAGTAACAGAGCTGAGATTTTTTTTATGAAAAATAATGATGCAACCAGTAAGATAAATTATTCAAAATATTGATTGCGCCCCCTCCCCCTTAAACTCATCTCTGCCAGCACAAAAATCTGAGTAGTTCTGTTACTGAACTAGAACAGTAAACTGTTGTGAAAAATAAATAGTTCAATATTGAAAGGTAAAATACTCTACTATGCTGCTGTTTGGCTAATTATAGATAACAATAACACTGTTTATACAGTCTCTGCTTACTATAACACCTATAGAAAAATTATTCTTATGATAAACAATTTGTTTATTGTACTAACATTCTAAAGCATTCGTAACAAAAAAAGTGTGTGTCCAAAATGGCACAATAAATCCAAAAGCATATATTATTAACAAATAACTGAAAGCAAGTTCAGTCAAAAAAGTATACCTTTTGTGGAATAAACCTAAGGCAACAGTATCCTATAAAATGTAACTTTTATTGACATTAATAATTTATTCCTGGAGGGCCACACACAGACCAGGATTTGAGGATATCCCTGCTGCATACATGTAAGACTATTGCCTCTCAGTAATCTTGATTGACTTACATGTGCACCAAAAGGAAATCCTCAAATCTAGGCTGGCCCTCAAGGACCAAACTTAATTGGGTTGCTTATACAGTCAGGTCCATAAATATTGGGACATCAACACAATTCTAAACTTTTTGGCTCTATACACCACCACAATGGATTTGAAATGAAACAAACAAGATGTGCTTTAACTGCAGACTTTCAGCTTTAATTTGAGGGTATTTACATCCAAATCAGGTGAACGGTGTAGGAATTACAACAGTTTGTATATGTGCCTAGTATATATACTAGGGTTTCTCTGGAAGACCGCTTCTGCTTCAGCTAACCAGTTACTGAAATCCATTTTTACTTCTATTAATAATCAGTCAATTTAAGATATCTGATAAGAAGCATAAAGGCTAGACTAGGATATCCTGCATGAATTAACAATAAGTGTTTGTAGAAATTTTGCTAACAATTGAACAATAAATCCTGATGTATAGAAAACGATATTATTGACAAGTTAGATTATCCTTGTGGGTTTCAAGTTTGCTATTTATTAACAAGAGAATAAAAGGATAATTAACAGCAACAAATTGCTGTGTTTTATATACACCCTTATCAGAAAATATAACTCTGGAGACACTATGAGATACTGTCTCTTTTTATTGTATCATAAAAGTTTATTAGATACTGTTTCCAAACTAGATGTTATCAGCTTTTTAACAATTCAAGTGCATTTATAATAGAGACACCTTGCTATATTTTGACACCTATTGTAGCATTATACCTGCCTGCAACATTGCAACTACTGGTATAAGGTCACATTTTACTATCCAGTGACAGCTATTTATACCTTATAGTTTGCTTTAATGAATGAATACATTGTGGAGGTAGTTATATATTACCTTTGTGAATGCAACTGTAGTCCAAAGTCACTTCAAACAACATATGACAATTATTGTCAATAAATAAATTGGTGAAAACTATTTATGTTGTCTTGCTTTTATTTTATTCTTAAACGTTCATATTTTATTAGAATGATTAAATGTATTTATTCTGTTACCTTAGTTAATTTCCAAAACAGGTATACTTTTTTTTTTTGACTGAAAAACTAGATTTCAGTTATTTGTCGATATTATTCTAAAGCAAAGTAGCAATTATGTTTCGTAGAAAATAGTTAGTTTTCTTGTTTATTTTTACTGTGGTTCTGAATTGCTGGTACATAGGATATTTCAGATAAAGTATACCTTCAGGGTCATACAAATATCAGGGTATCATTTTAAAATGACAAATTATTTAAACAATTACAATTTTTGCCAGAACAGATTCCACCAAAATATATGGGGCCAGATTCAATTGCACAATTCGTAAATTTATACACACTTAAAATCACTCTTAATTTAGCTACATATTCAGCAAATATTACTTACTGGCGACTTGCCCGTCAAAAAATTACAGTCAATAAAAGAAAGTGTTGAAATGCTGTTTGCCACACAATGTGAGTGTACTGTGTGCCTCAACTATATAGACCCCTCAACACACTAATGAACGCATGTAATAACACTATAAGTGCCATGAGGGTCACCCAGGACCCTCATGACCCAAAATGTAAGCACTACACCATTTAAACCAGGTCACTTATGGGGGTCTATCCAGACCCTCATAAGCCTCTATTTAACCCCATCAGTCCCATAAGGGTATATTATGACCATTATGGGCCTGTTACAACCCAACATTTACCACATAAGTGCCACGACAGTCCTCAAGGACCATCATGACACTAAGTATAAACACTACACTGCACTATACCCCCCCAATAAAACATTAAATATCAACTAAACACACTCTACAATAATCTATTAACACCTACACTACCTACCAACCCCCTAATAACCCCCTCCCCACCACTGTAATTACAGAAATAAAAAAACTAAAGTCATCAAAAATCAAAAATCTACATTACATAAATAAAAAATAAAAAAATCACCTAAAAAAAAACCTAAGTCACAAAAAATAAAAAAGGAACATTACAGAAAATAAAAAAATACATTACAATACAAAAAAATTACACACCTGAAAAGGAAATACATATAATACATACAATACAATTAAATACAATAAAATACAATACAATACAACTAAATACACCCCTATCTAAAATACACCCCCCTATCTAATATACATCCCCCTATCTAATATACATCCCCCTAACTAATATACAATACTATCTATCTAATATACATCCCCCTATCTATCTAATATACAATAAATACTATCTATGTACTATACATCCCCCAATCTATGTAATATACAGTACATGCTATCTCTATATAGCAACCCTAATTCTAAGCTAAAATAAAATAATTAAGACCACTTACCTTTGAGATGTTTCTTCAGATCACCAACCTAGGGTAAAAAAGATTTAAAAAATGAATACAACACGTTTACTTAAAATAAATAAACATTCTAAATATTCTAAATATTCTACTCACCTTTCCAGCATGTCACGTCCTCCATCTTTGCTTCTGCGGCACGGCCCCTGTTAAAAAAAACATTACATTAGTTCACATACATAAACATGAAACCAAGTCAAATCAACACAATCTACATTGTACTTACCTCCCCGCGATGTCTCCGGCCTCCTGGTGTTCTGCCCCGGCTGGGCCCTGGAAGCATCCGAGTTCTTTAAAAAAAACAAAAAAACAACACACATCCGCCCTGGCAGATGTCCCCGACGCTAGTGAGCTTCCTACGGAGTGTTCCAGAATAAAATTGGCAATGGCGGCTTCTGATTGGCTGAAAACGCCAATTGTGAACCAATGAGAAAGGGATACACCCCAAAATCCCACGCTGATTGGATAACGCACCTGTCAATCTTTATTTTAACCAATCCGAAGGCTTTATTGCATCTGCGACCTTCCCATTGGCTGTAATACTGATTGACATTGACAATAGCCAATGAGAAGGCGCAAATGCCTTCAACAATCAGTACGTGGGGTGTATTTCATTGTGATTGGCTATTGTCAGTGCAACCAATCAGAATGCGCAGATGCCTCCAGCCAATCACCCTTTGGGGGTGTATTCCATTGTGATTGGCTGAAGGCATCTGCGCCTTGTGATGGGTTTAAATAAAGATTGACAGGTGCATTATCAAATCAGAGTGGGATTTTAGGGTGTATCCCTTTCTGATTGGCTCACACATTGGCGCCTCCTGTTTGGGTGAATTTGATAGACAGCGTTTTCAACCAATCAAAAGGCGCAATTGCCTATTTTGTTCCGGAAAAGTCTCATTAGCGTCTGTGAGTGCGGATTTGAGTACTTTTTTTAAATTTAATTATTTTATTTTAGCTTAGAATTAGATTATTTTACATATATCATTTATTGTATGTTAGCTAGGGGTATGTGTTTTATATAGATAGCATAGCATGTATTGTTTATTAGATTGTGTTATTTATTTAGATAGATTGTGTGATGTATATTATATAGATAGGATGTATATTAGATTATGGTATTTATTTAGATAGATTGGGGGATGTATATTAGATAGATATGTTGTATTGCATATTACATAGGGGTGTATTGTATTGTATTTAATTGCATTGTATTATATTGTATGTATTTGAATTGTATTGTATTGTAATATATTGTATGTATTGTATTGTATATATTATATGTATTTCCTTTTCAGGTGTGCAATTTTTTTTTCTGTAGTGGGGGGGGGGGGGGGTTGTAGTGTGTTTTTTTATTTTCTGTAATGTTCCTTTTTTTTTTTTGTGACTTAGGTTTTTTTATTTTCTGTAATGTAGACTTTTTTTTTTGTGTGACTTTAGGCTTTTTTTTATTTTCTGTAATTAGAGTGGTGGGGGTTATTAGGGGGTAGGTAGATAGTGTAGGTGTTAATAGGTTAGTGTAGAGGGTGTTTAGTTGATATTTAATGTTTTATTGGGGGGTATAGTGCAGTGTAGTGTTTATACTTAGTGTCATGATGGTCCTTCAGGACCGTCATGGCACTTATGTGGTTAATGTTGGGTTGTAACAGGCCCATAATGGTCTTAATATACCCTTATGGGACTGATGGGGTTAAATAGAGGCTTATGAGGGTCTGTATGGACCCCCATGAGTGACAGGGTTAGTTAGCGGTTTATGGGGGGTCTATATTGACCCCCATGAGTGACAGGGTTAATGAAGGGCTTATGGGGGTCTGAATTGACCCCCATGAGTGACAGGGTTAATGAAAGGTTTATGGGGGTCTATGTTGACCCCCATGAGTGACAGGGTTAATTAGGGGTTTATGGGGGTCTGTATTGACCCCATGAGTGACAGGGTTACTGAAGGACTTATGGGGGTCTATATTGACCCCCATGAGTGACAGGGTGATAGTGTATATTTGTTTTCTTTTATTACGGAATTATGAATTTTCATTGCAGCGGGGGTCCCCGATCGCGTGCGATCGGGACCCCCACTGCGATGGTTAATGTGGGGTTAATGCAGGTCTCTGAGCTTATCTCGGATCCCTTCTTGGGTAAGTTGTACGCGGCTGGGCTTTGAGCCTCGTTTTCATTTTTTTTGGTGGCCATTTTTTCTCTCTCTTAGGGGATTTTTGTGTGTCTGAACTCGGGAATTTGGACTTAAATGGGGGTGTAACTTCACTTTCAGAGGTCCTGGATGCCACCCCTTGCTATGGGTAAGCTTTTAATGTATTTTTTGTGAGTATTTGGTGTGTTTTGACTGTATTTAGGTGCGCGAGGTTCGGCTGTTATGGTTGTATTTTTCGTGCGTGTGGGTGTTTGAGCCGTTAAGGTTGGTTCCGAGGTCGATTGTTTTTTCCAAGTCGTTCGTGGTTGTGTGTTTTTAACCGCGTGTGAGGTGCCTTTGAGCCTTCACCTCCGCAAACGCGGACCCTCGCGAAGCGAGGGTCCGCATTTGCGGACAAACACAGCCAACGTTGGAGCCTCCACCTTCCGCAAATGCGGCGAGGGATGCAGTTCTTGCGAGCTCGCTTTGCAAGCTCGCAAAGCGTGACGACGAATCGTAGTTTGACAACTATTATATGTGATTGGCACTAATGAATTCTTAAGTCAATAGAATGCATATAAACATTTATTTAAAAAAAAACACCCAAAGCCAAATTTATGAGTTCAAGGCATTTGCAAGTAGCTAATAGAATATGGCCCATGGGTTCTAAATATTAAAACATATTATTATGACATAATTGGGACTATTTTATAATTTTATACTTTATTGTCATCCTATTATTAATAATTATTATAAACACTTAATATTCTGCCCAATGGCATAAAAGTAATATTGTATATGGGGCAGAGGACAGTAACAAAACATATGATATGACTGATGCCCTATGGGAATACCATATTATTTTAGTGGAAATGCAAACTGATGACATCATAAGATAGGGATGGCACTGTAGGTACAAGAAGCGCTTGCAAATGAGAGCTCTGGATTTAACAGGTTACCTGAGTACGAGTATGCTTTGTTCATATAATTTAAACAAATCAGTAAAAGTGAAATACAGTATTATCACAAGAAACTAAATGATTTATTATCATTTGAAATTGCTGTGTGTAAAGATCTATACAATATATAAGCAACAGAATTTCTCTATTGTCTTAGTAATTTGATCATTATACATTATACCATATATATTTATACTGTTACTGTGCACTCATTGCAATTGTATTCTTAAATAAACATAAAGTGATGAAAAGTAATTTCCTCATAGTTTGTTATACTTTTATTATTCTCTGCTCCATGTGCAATATTATTAATATGTTGTTCTGCGGAAAAACTGATACTTTGTATTGCCACATTGGTAACCCCAGTAATATAACCCCCATTGCATGCCCTAGGCAGACTTGCAGATCAAGATGGAATTCACATTGATACAAGAATAAACTACAGCAAGCTTGAAAATGCTTTTATGCTCATGTATTATAATTGACCCCTTTGCATTGTGGTGTTGGAGAAGACTGCCTAGAGTCCCTTGGACTGCAAGAAGATCCAATAAATCAGTACTTCAGGAATTCAAAACAAACTGTTAACTAGAAGGTATGATCATGAGGCTGAAGTTCAAATATTTTGGCCATATTATGAGATGTCAGGATTCCCTATAAAATACTCTGATGCTGGGAAAGATTAAAGGCACAAGAAGAAGGGGACGACAAATGTGAGATGGATAGATGAGGTCACTGAAGCAATGAACATGAACTTAATGGAGCTCAGAGAGGCAGTGACTGAGAGATGCACCTGGCGTGCTGTGTTCCATAGAGTCATGGAGAGTTGGACATGGCTGAACGACTAAACAACAACAATTATAAGGCTGCTAATTTTGTCAGTTTGTTACATACCGTCATGATTTAATTGTTTAAGGACTCATATTGTCAGCAATTTAGGAATATGTCCAAGGGAGCATGACATTGTTACATTGGGATTATGTGTTATTGTGTGGTTATATGTTGCCTGTACATGGTTATTATGTAGCCTAGTTATAATATATTATAAGAGGGAAAATGTTATATAGAACATATGTGGAATTGGTAGAAATGCTCTGCATAGAAGTTAGCTGCAGATTATTGCACGCTCACACATACAGACCTTGGGTCAAGACAATTGCAGGTACTTCAAGTAGTCCTAAGCAAACACTTGAGTTTAACATAAAGGTTTGTTCACTAGATATCTGGTGAATTTGATCTCAAGAGCTTTGATAGTCCAAGATTGCAAGCCAGATGGGCTGACATCACACATACACAAATGTACACAAGGGTGTGGTATTGGAGAGTATAAATTTGATGTTTTGATCATTCAATAAAGGTTGAGAGATAGTTTTCACATAAACAAGGTGTGAGACTATTTCTGTGTGTTGTATCCAGACTTGGGGAGTGGTCTTGCCATGGGCCACTAGTAACCTGTATCCAGTATTCTCTGCCTGTACCTTTTGGGCCTTGCCCTCTTCAGAAGCCATCTTCTGTGCCACAGAGAACAGGAACTACATGATTCTGCTGGGGTCAGTTTGAACTAGGTTCATATCAAGCCCCCTAGAAGAAGCAGATCATGACACATACTTCTAAACATTGTGATTTATTTCTGCAGTGATCCTTAACAGCGATGTCACTGCTTAGACTAAGATGAATAGAAGGCTGTAAATCAGAATACTTTATTACCTTGTTAATTAATATTGTTAGTACCAATATCTGTTATTTCCAAAGGATCTGTAATGGTCCTTTCCTCTATCTGCATCCTTGTATGGGTCATGTCACTCTTAGTTGTCATGTCACTCCATGGTGGTACTCGTCATAAACATCAGAATTTAGCATAGAAAAGGGGGCCAGTTTGAGACCTCGGTGAATGGGATTGCCTATATTGTTTTCCCTAGATTTCTCCATAGCATGTCAGCATCTGCCTTTGGACACCACCTGCATCAACCTTCTGTTTTCCGCCTGCCCTGACATTTTGCGTGTGACCCCCAACTTTGATATCTGTTGGCAACCATTGTCCTTGGAGTGGAATATAACTCAACTCAAACCTACTGGATCTGGACCTGCTAGTCTCTACCCTTTGCCTCTATTCTTTGGGTCATCCATCTGCTTGCTAACCACAGTGTTGCAGTCCCCGATTATTATTTGGTGTTCTATAAAAATATCCAGAACATTTCTAGCAATGTGAACTTACTGATGGTAATACAAGCAGGCAACTTTGCAGACATTATTTTGCTATTGGATACATTACATTTCAATATTTATTTTGTATTGTCTCCTGAAGTTATCCATTTCAACAGAATATACACTCTGGGGCACAAACCAGGTGTTATTGTCTCACAATCAAGCCTTACTGGACCATCCTTTCATCTGTGAGTTGGATTTCCATTTCATCCTGAGGCCATAATTATCATGATCCTCTTTCAGCAGCCAGGACAGACTCAACTGCAGGGCATTCATGCAAATGGAATGAAGTCCCCTCCAAGCCTGTTCTGAGTAGAATCCTAATTTGCATTTTCTACTCTACCTGTTATTGTCTATAAAAGAGACAAGTTTGTCAAGTATGTACTAAACTAACAATGTTTGCAGTTGTCTAAACTATGGGCATAAAACGGTTTGGGGGAAAATATGACTTTTTGAAGAAAGAGTACAGAAATCTATTTTTGTTTGTTATATGACATTCTAGGAGCTGTATGATGAATGGCGTGTTTGGGAGAGGGAGGGTGGGGGAGAGAACCGAACAGATAGAAATACAGACTGGATAAGATTGAAATTGACACCACACCCCTTCCACCACTTTGGACCAGAAGCAGACACATTGCATCATTCACTGCGGCCACAGAAATATAAACTCCCTTCTCACACACACAGCTTCCACCAATGTATTATAGATCCCTCCAGAAGAGGACTAAAAATATGTTTCTTACTATTAAAAACTAGCTGTACAACATTTTCCTGCTAAATTATGCCCAATGTCAGAATTAAGTTTTACAGACATATTTTTCATTGTGCTGTGATCCTTTAACATAGCATGATATTTTATTCCTATTTTACAGTTAGAGAGATGTCTCCATTACTGAGCCGAAACATATCAATGATATCCGTACAATTGTAAATGGCAGCAAGACAAATATGATTCCAAAATCCATTGTAATTTGCTGGAGTTTGTCATATTATATCTAATGGACCACTGTGAGTGAGAACATTTCTATATTATATTTTGAATAACAAAATTAGATAATGGGAAACATGTTTTTAGTTAGTAAAACAAAAACAGCCTTTACATTTTTCACTGTTAAATGTAATTATTTACTGTAGTCTTAATTATTTTTACTCGGACTGCTGCTTGCAGCTTCTGTCTCAAAAGTATGTCCTTGTAAACTAATTAACATTCCATTAGTCCTAATGAAAGCGCTGGCAGATGTGCATGCCAAATAATCACTATGCAGATATACATTTTCTAAGTATTCATAGTAACCTCAGTAAGTAGATTGCTGGAAACTAAGGGCTTCATTCCATGGCTCACATGCAGAAAATACCCCATGAGTAACTGTCCCATTGAGGTTTCCTACAATGCCATAATTGTTCCAGTAGTGAAATCTAGGGTTACTGGTAAGTCCTTACGAGTGCTGAGATTTTTACAAAATCCTATGTGTACTCTCAGCCATTTTTAAAGGCACAAAGATGCCTCTGACAACCCTACATGCATCACATCTGACGCTGTTATCAACCAAACACCTTAATTGCGTCAGATTTGAGGCTCGATTCCTCATATCTGACAAGAATAAGGGGTTTATATCACTACCTCTGTGAGCCAGGGGACCCTGGGATTTCCCCAATGAACTGGGGGATACCCTGGGATTCCTCCATCCCACTTGCTAGCCACTATGACTCTGGGGACTTCACATCTAAAAACATAACCACGAGGGTCCCTATAGATCCCCATAGAACTTATAATTAACCCCTATGCCATGCGGATCTCCACATATCTCCATCATGGGGTTGCTATGGACCCCCATGGTATCTAACATTAATCCCCTAATCAACTCCCTATCACAGAGGTTCTTAAACCCTCATGGCAGAAAAAAGTGAACCTCTGTGGCATCTCATAATTCCCTACCACTGCAATTTTTTTGGGACCCTCATAGCAGCTAAAACCAGACGCCCTACCACAGAGATTCTCCCTAACCCAGTGGTATCTAATAATTAACATCCTACCACAGAGGTTCTTAACAAACACCCATGGCACCTAACATTAACCCCCTGACCACAGGTTCCACATCGGACCCCTGTGGCATCTAATATTCAACTCCCTACCACAGAGGTAATTAACAGACCCCCATGGGACCTAAAATTAACCCACTTATCACGGGGTTCCATATTGGACCCCTGTGGCATTTAATAATCAACTCCATTCCCCAGCGGTTCTTAACATATCTTCATGGCAGCTAAAAACAGACCTCTGTGGCATCAAATAATTAACTTCCTATCAAAGGGATTCTTAAAAGGATCCCCATAGCAGCTAAAAGCAGACACCGATAGCATCTAATAATTAACTTCCTACCGCAGAGGTTCTTAACAAAATGAACCCCCTAACATGGAGGTCCTTAACAGACCCCCATGGGATTTACAATTTAAAAACCAATGGTGCCACACATTCATATTTACGCATACTTATTTTTTATTGTACAATAGCCCTTTATAGCTATAGTCAAATATATCAACCCCTACACTAGACAAAACAAACAGCATCAACAATCCCCATTTTTGTAATTGATAATATCATCACTAAAAATAGGGGATTTTAATGTCCCTTAAGCATGGCAAATAAAGTGCAACGCACAACCCTTTGTTGTATGGTACTACAGTGTTTCAAAGATTATGAGGCAATTATTACAGATAATGCTTATTACTCACAGCCACAGAGAACAGAAGTTGTGACTCTTCAATGAAGAACTGAGAATTGAGAAATAACTTCAGCCTCACAGAAACCATTCTAGAGTCTGGTAGCATATGTAAAATGAGGGAACATTTGCAGAATTTATTACAGATAAGAGTCATAAACATGAAGCAAGCAAGCAATAAAGTTTAACTTCATGATTAAAAAATGAGTAACCGCATTCTAATGTTTGCTTATAATTCTGTCCGTAGTGTTTTGTGGTAGTTTTTCATTGTCAGTGGAAAAGTTAAGTTGAAAATATATTGGAATTAATTGCAGTGTTTATTTCCCTTTCTTCAATCAGGAAAACAATATATTTCAAGGTATGAACGAAGCAGACACTTTTTAAAGGGAAAGCAGAAAAAAAGAAAAAGGGTCATAGAAAACAATTCTTTTTTTTCCCCTGGATTTAAAAGAGCAGCTATTAACATTACCAAAGTTGTGCTTTGAGTGCAAAAATGTCAAATAAATCTGTTATTCATTGTAATAAAAAGGAAATGCATATAGCATTTTGTTGTTCAGCCCTTCAGTCGTTTCTGACTCTCGGTAACCATATGGACGCAGCACACAAGGCACATCTGTCTGTTTCTGGTTGTGCTTGACAATATGGTTTGCATGGCAAAGATACTGGAGTGGTTGCCAGTTCTTTTTCCAGTGGACGCAGATTTGTCTGAACTCTCTGCTATGACCTGCCCATCTTGGCCATACTACATGGTATAGTTCAGAGCTTCATTTAAGTACACAAGCACCATCACCACAAAAAGGTAGCCATCCAGAAGGGGGCATAGAGCATACATATGTCTTTAGATTTAATTGGCAGTCAAGTAGGAAGCATTCATCTGTATAATTTCTCATTGGCTGACAGTGTCAAACCACCACACAAGTTAAATATCTGAATCAGTTTTTACCTGCATAAAAACATAATTGAAAAAGGGAATATATACAGTGGTATATTATCAACTAATCTCTTAGAGATAAGGACCCATAGCACAAAACACATTACATAAAAAAAATATGTAAAAGAAAAATTAATAAAATACAAATAAATGATAATATTAAAAAAGTTATGTTTCCTTGCATTGTAGTTGACTAATGTCTTAACCAATCAGAAAAGGGGCAGTAACATATTGACATATGTGATTGTGATGGGCTGAAATTCGATCAGACCCTTTTTCAGCCAATTGGAATCTGCAAAAACAGGACATAAGGCGAGGGCGAAGTAAAAAAAAAAAAAATGCCACAGGATCTCTGAGAAGGAGGAGCAGAAGCAGCTCCATTAGGTTCAAAAAAATATTTTGTTTTTTTTAAAAGAGAGGGTTGTTAAAGCAGAGGACCATTGCAGATGGCAGAAGAGAGGACCAAGTGCTTCAATCAGGAAAGAAAGGGACATATTCTTCAAAAAAGATGGAAGTCTTCTTATCCTGTGGTGAAGAGTAAGGACCAGGGCTTCATGGATAATCACTGGAGTACATTAAAAGGAAGTAATGTATATTTCCTCCAATTACAGGTATAATATTTTTATATATATATTTTTTTTTTTCAATTTAGCTTTTATTCTATTGTATTTTTTTAATTTTATTGTATTTTATTTTTCATGTAATGTTTTTTGTTTTTCAATGTTTTTAGTGATAGGGACTACTGCAGTCCTTCCACGGGGTCTATAGGGGTCAAAAATGGACTGCTATGGTGGTAGGAAGGGTGCCATGGGGGTCCTTAAGAACCCGCTTAGTATAGGGGTTAACTTTAGGAACCGTGTAGGTGTAGCTTCCCTTTGAAAGGCCATGTATTTGGTTTAAATCAGTGTTTTATCTAGTTCACTTCATTTTAATCTGAATGGGAAAATAAATATGAACACTTTTCTTGCTTCTAAGAAGGAGTAAAGATTGTTACCTTATGAAACCTCCAACAGTCTTCCTTTTTTCTCTCATGTATGGTGCATGTCTCACACAGCATGTCACGGTCTACTTGCAGCAGAGCAATATGAGACGCTGTTAGTGTGAAGCACCTTCATGTAGGGGTGGCCTTCGGTCATAGCTGTGAAACATGGCACCCTGCATGAGAGAAAGTTGGAAGATAAGGGCAGGTTCCAGAAGAAACTGTTGAGGGCTTTGAGGGTTTCTTAGAAGTCAGCAAAGTTTAAATTATATATTGCAGAGGATGCAATTAATTAAGCCAGCTAGTTGAAACAAAAAAATATGGGTACTTTAATATACAGATATATCTTCTATTGTTTTTACGCATTTACTTATTTTTTTCTGTTATCAGCAGTAATGCTATTTTTAAAGCTGTTTTCTATTCCCTATGTTAAAATTACTTATTTGCTACTTTATTTTTCTTAGCCTTATGTGTCTCCAGTTTAATTTGACAGCTATTGCCGCCCCCTGTATCAAAATACATTTGACTACACTGTAATTATTTAACAGTTGTTAGTTGTGCAGAAAAGTTTTATTTATAATACGTTTCTCAGGAAGAAAATTTACTGCATTAAATGTTCCACATATTCCGTCTCCTAGATACTGCCAGAAAAATAATTTTAAAAAAACTTAATTTTCTGTTCTCTATAAAAAATAAAGCTATAAATTAGTAGAGAATCATCTCAGAAAGTTATAAACTCCATTTATTTATACTATAAAGGTTTTGTGACTGCCAGCTCTCATTCATTTGAAATAATGTTATTTAACATGAGTCAATAACATAATCTGTATTTATATGACAATTTGTCATTTTATGATTATTTCCCTACAACATTAATGGGTCTTTTGTGATTGAGACTGCAGAATTTTGACATTTTTTATTGCAACGTTGATATGACTTTACACAAAGAACAAAAATAATGGCCTAATAAAACATGTGGTTTTAGGAATACAAATATGAAAAATCTAATGGGACTCCACCAAGATCTGAAAAGAATTCACAGATGACATTAATCTACGTAACCAGACTCAATTGTTGAGGTATCTATAAACCCCAACCTAAAGTGCAGTGGTCAAATAAGTAAATGGAGGACCTATTAGTTTTTCTTACATTATTTGTCTATTTTTAGAACATCCAATATAACAACTCCCAAAATCTTTTTTCCACTCCACTATAATTTTTTCTCCTCCGCTGCCCAGTGGTACCTCGGAACTCATCATTTTCGATACTCAAAGCATCTCACTGCCAAAAAAAATGCCTCGGAACTCGACAATTACGAGGGATTGCAATTGAATCAAGCCCATAGTCTCTGTCTACACGTTATTGTGGAGTAGTTTAGTTAGTGCCTGCAAGAGCCCAAGATCAGTCTGTGCCTACAAGAGTCCAAGAGCAGTCTGCAGGTTTTGACTTTGCATTCATCTCAGCACCCAGCAAATCAGATCAGGACATTATACATGAAGAAGCAGGAAAATCATACACATGCATCCTTAGTTAGTACAGATAACAGACTGGAAATGTTATTCCTCTTACACAAACACAAAAAGATCTCATCCGCAATCCTTCCTTATTCCCTTCCCTGTAAGAGGGGGTCTGAATTCTTAGTGTGACCTCCTTACCCCATTACTAGCCATAAACCCCCCTACCATCGCCAGATACACTAGAGCTTGGGGGTTATCTGATTAGGTCACTAATATCCCAAACATTTGTTTTGCTGTTAGGTGAAGGGTATCGCTTTATGACTATCTGAGGTCAGAGAGTGGAGGCCTGGCCCCTCTGATGGGTCATATAAATTCTTGCAGAAACCTTGAGTTTAACCCTTTGCTTGCCCACTAACACAATATGACAGAAAGTATCTATGTTAGTTCAGAGGTAAAATAAGATAAATACAGTGCACATAACACCATATAAGAACCCCAACATTCATTATTGTGGCCCACACTACACACAAAACAACACGTCATAGTCCTTATAACAAGTATCATGTTCATTTTGGTAGCTTTTGATATTAGCAACCAAGTGCACCAGAGTCCCAAATAACATGGTTGTTTGTGGGGTTCAGGGGTGTCCCAATATCAGTCATGACATACATGAAAAGGATATTCATAATTTGTAGGATCATGACTTGAAGTTGGAAGTAGGAGATTTTTAGATAAAGTATTACTTTACAGAAAGGAGAGAAAGTCCCCCTATTCAACATCAGTTAGAGGGTTGAAAATCATGTGAAAAATTTGTTTATAATTTTAAAATTGACCAAGAATTGACTTAAACAATGTAATTTTTGTTTAGCCCTTGAAACCCTTCGCCAAAGATAAGAAGAAATACTAATGCTGGAGCCTGTAACAGTTATTTATTGTATTATAGATTTAAAATGCTGTTAAAAGCACAGTTTGTTGGTATAGTGGTAAGCGTTTTTTATAAGGATGTGCTTCATTGGGAAGCCAATGGCTTGCTAAGGCTGTAAAGATAAATATTACCCCCCAAAAAATAATAAATTATATGAACTATTAAATTAAAATCTTATATATATATATATATGTATATATATATAAATATATATATATATATATATATATATATATATATATATATATGTATATATATATATATATATATATATATATGTATATATATATATATATATATATGTATATATATATATATATATATATATATATATATGTATATATATATATATATATATATATACATATATATATATGTATATATATATATATATATATACATATATATATATATATATATATATATATATGTATATATATATTTATATATGTATATATATATTTATATATGTATATATATATATATTTATATATGTATATATATATATTTATATATGTATATATATATTGTGACAAGGATGCCCACACAGGCCTGTTCTCTATGGGAGTAGGGATCACCGAAGGCGATTAGGGTGACCTAATCGCCTTCGGTGATCCCTACTCCCATAGAGAAATAGCAGAAACTTCTGGGCTCTGGTTACTTTTTATTACGCAGACAATAATATAATTGAAAATAGCTTAATGCAGCACTAAACAAAAAACTACTTAAACAGACTAGCTCACAGCTTAGTTCCCTCACTAGCCCTGAAAACGGCTACTTAGTTCTCAGGTAAAACAGTCCTTTGTATAACAAATTAGTTTAACTCTGTTACTCCTGTCAAGAACTCTTCATCCTTCTGTACCTGGTACCATCCTCTAGGGGCAAACGGTCACTATATACACACACACACACACATTTAAATAACTAGTTCACATAATTAATATTTTCTTTTAAATAAACAAAAATCAGATACAGTTACATATGGTTTAAAATATAACCTATAGGACATATTTCTGATTTTTAACAATGAAGAAAAAAAATCAGTCTTTGTGGGGATTTGAACCAAGTCATTTACAAGTACAGAATTTAGCTTTACCTGTGCTATCTATTGTTTATGTACCAAAATAATTATTTTTGCTCAAGAACTCTTTAGACGAATACACAAACTAAAAGAATCACAGCCTGATAAGTACAGATTGGTTAAATTTACTTTCTGCTATATATTTTTTTTACTAGTTTAGTTAATTATGCTAGTTATCTTTACGATATTGCATTGAGATATCATAAAGAAACACATTGGAGAAAATACTTATACAATAATATAATTCTAGAAAGACTGGGTAAGGTGCCATGAGATGGTCATTACTGGAGGAATGTTTTGTCCCTCTGTGAAACGGCAGTGTAAGGGGGACTGCTTGAAAACATGGTCTGTGACGAAGAGCTTAGTTATGCAAAAATAATACCATAAATTATGTCATAACCCCCTTCTGGATCAATGCCTTGTCTAGGTGAAGGTACCTCAATGAAGCTATAAGTTATAAACTTTTAGTGGCACTTCTTCTTTGCCTTGCTCTCGGTGTGCCAGTCGGTGTGCCACAAGGTTCAGTCCTAGGCCCCCTCCTCTTCTCCATCTATACATCCTCCCTTGGTACCCTAATAAACTCTTTTGGATTTGACTATCATCTCTATGCAGATGACACGCAAATTCACCTCTCTGCACCAGAACTTTCCCCCTCTCTTCTAGCTAAAGTTGCCAACTGCCTCTTTAGCATATCCTCTTGGATGTCCGCCCGTCAACTCAAACTAAACATGTCTAAGACTGATCCCCTAATCTTCCCACCCTCATCCTCAGCCTCTACTCCTCACTTTACACTCTCTGTTGACAATGCCGTCACGACTCCTACTTCACAAGACCGTTGTCTTAGGGTTCTACTGGACCTTGCCCTCTCTTTCATTCCTCATATACAATCAAGCACAAAATCTTGTCTTTTCACTTAAACATTTCCAAAATATGTCACTATCTGACAGAAGACAAAGCTTAAATTCTAATTTACTCTCTCATCATAACCCGCCTCGACTACTGTAACTTGCTCCTTGCTGGCCTCGCCATCACCCACCTGTTTCCACTCCAATCTATATTAAATGCATCTGCTATGCTCATCTTCCCCACTCAACACTCAGTGTCTGCAGCTCCTCTCTGCCAGTCACACCACTGGCTTCCCATAGCCTCCAGAATCAAATTTAAATCTTGACTCTACCATATAAAGCTCTCAACAACCATGCACCCTCTTACATTAGTGCTCTCATCTCAAAATACTCTCCCAACCACCCTCTTCACTCTGCTAACAAACATTTTCTGTCCTCCTCCTTTTTCACCCCTTCACTTCCACCTCCAGGACTTTTCCTGTGCTTCCCCTCTCCTCTGGAATTCCTTGCCTCGATCCACTAGATTATCCTCCTGCCTCAAAACCCTCAAAACCTAACTAAAAACTCATATGAAGCTTATCACCTTAAGCCTTGATATGTAGAACGCATCTATCACAGCTTTATCTCACCTGTACCCTGTAGACTGTACGTTTGCAAGTTTTACATCTTTTAGTGCTTTGGGAAAAGCTCTGTGTATGTTTTTAAAAAATGTATTGTTTTGTATTTAACCCCTGTACAGCGATATGAAATATGTAGGCTCGTCACAAATAAAGGATAATAATAATAATAATAATAATAATAATAATACCATGTAGGGCCACCCAAAATGGGCAGGTCATAGCATTGAGTTCAGACAAATTGTGGACTACTGGAGATGGAACTGGCAAACCATTGCAGAAACTTTGCCAAGAAAACCTTATGGATTCATAGTTACAGAGTTACATAGTATTTAAGGTTGAAAAAAGACTTTCAGTCCATCAAGTTCAACCTTTTAAGATCTCCTTTGATCTGCAATATGCGGATTAACTATTAATTCATTAGTTGTTAATTAATTATTAATCAATTATTTAATGTTTTTTTTTGTTTGTTTTTTAATTATTATTAATTAGTCCAGAGGAAGGCAAATAGAAAGAAAAAAAAAAAAAAAAGCGAGACTTAGCCAATTGTCTAAAGGGGAAATGTTACATTTGGATCATTACTGTCTCTCTAATTATGCATGATAACCCTGAATACCCTTTTTAATTAGAAATAAATCTAGTCCCCTTTTAAAGTTATCTATCGAATCCGCTGTCACCACCTCCTCTGGTAGAGAATTCCACAGATTAACCACCCTTACTGTGAAGAACCCTTTTCTTT
Source organism: Discoglossus pictus (assembly GCA_027410445.1). NCBI lineage: Eukaryota > Metazoa > Chordata > Amphibia > Anura > Alytidae > Discoglossus > Discoglossus pictus. Next base: position 55,113,457 of record CM050175.1, read on the forward strand.
CTTTGAGGTGGAATCTTTTTACTTCTAACCTCAAGGGATGTCCTCTTGTCAGTTGAAAACCTCTTGGCACAAAAAGCTCCCCCGACAAATCTTTATACTGACCCTGGATGTATTTATATGAGGTAATCATATCTACTCTTAGACGCTTATCTCCTCTTAGATTCGCATTACAAGATATGCCTGGCATGCTGCTATCCATAGGGTCATAGAGAATCGACACAACTGAACGACTAAAACAATAAAAAGTCATTAAGCTAGATTTTAATTAGAAAAAATAAATAAATGTTGATGCCTGGTGGCAACCATGATACCTTGGAGAAGGTAGTGTGTGAGTGGGGCTATTGTTTTACATTGTCTGTTTCTGACCATATGCAAGGGAAGGGGTAGGTATCAATTTCAATAAGAGACAGTTATATAACAAACGCCTCTGCGCAACCCTTCCTCTATTATATAATCACACCCCTCAGGCTTCAAGTTGGTCAGAAAGTGATGAAACCTGAAAAGATGAAATCTTGAATTAAAAAAAAGTCTAAATATTTTAGATTTTCTGTTGAAAATGTTTCTATGATCATACAATGGCCAACACAGCTGCTAGTTGGTCACATACATCACAAATGTGAGTTTTTCCCTAAAATACAGCAGTATATAGGTGAAATTCACTTAGCAGTGTCTACACCCCCCATACATGGCGCCACACTGCCGAGCAGCTGTCTTTTTGAGCCCTGCACTTTGGAGCGAATTAGAGATCTATTTTCTGTAGACTTTCTAAATGCTAATCATCTGAGATCGATATCTGCAGTGGCCCCAAACACCGGTTATACAGAGGGAGCAGTGAGCACTGGTACTTCCCAAAGCTTACAATAAATGTGTGATACATTTGAATTTGTCCAGAACCGACATAGAGTCTTTAAATACCTTCAAATGGATTAGTCGACATTGTCCAAATTTGGAGTTGTGACTTATTAAATGTTAATTATTTACATTTATTTTTATTACTGCAGGGATATATATTACTTACTGAGCTGCATCAGGCAGCTTCTGTCTCTAGAGAATGTGTTCTTGTAAAACTAATCATCATTCTGTTAATCTTAATGAATGCATTGACACATTATCATTATCAAGATAGAAATAATTATTTTAATTATCACAAAATGTTTTATAATATTTACTCACAAAGAGACACACTACCTTCTAAACAAACAAGAATATTTATTTTATTTATTTATTTAATTTATTTAATTCTACTTAGCATGATATCTAAAAATGTGACATTTTAGATATCTGCATTTAAAACTTTAGGTTTTTCTATCTACTCACCAAAAATGGAAAATTGTGCCTTCATTTATATATATATATATATATATATATATATATATATATATATATATATATATATATAATTATTATTATTATGGTTTATAACTATTATTTGTAATGCATATACCGTAGCACTATAGATACAAATCAAAAACCAATTTGACAAATTATGAAAGAATGGAGGGCCCTGTTATTGAGTTTAAAGTCGAGCGTACAAAGTGTTTCTCTAAAGCACCCAACAAGACTGAAAATTTGCAAAACTAACAAACTGCAGTGTAAGAGCGAGGTATAGTAGGGTGAGGTACAATTAAATTACAACTAGAGGTGATGCTCTTCTTTAAATAGATGAGTTTTTAATGAGGTTTTGAAGGATTTGAGACATGAAGATAGTCTTGTGGAGCGAGACAAGGAGTTCCATAAAATAGGGGCAGCACAAGAAAAGTCATAAAGGAGGCGTGAGAGGTGATAAGAGAGGAGGAAAGATGAAGGTCATTAGCAGAGCAGAGAGGACAGTTTGGGGAGTATTTAGAGACAAGAGCCGAGATATAAGAGGGGTCATTATTATTAAGGGCTTTATAAGTTAGGGTCAGGATTTTTCATTTTATTCTGGATGTTATGGGAAGCCAGTGGAGTGACTGACAGAGAGGAGCTGCAGACACTGAGGGATGAGTATCGTAGGTGGGTCTAGTGGAAGCGTTCATTAGGGATTGAAGTGGAGAGAGACAGGTGATGGGAAGGCCAGCAAGGAGAGAATTGCTGCACTGTAATAAGAGAGTGTGTTAGATTTTGATTGTGTCTTGTGAGTGAAAGTGACGTATTTTGGAAGGTGAAAATGACAGGATTTGTTGACGGATTGTATGTGAGGAATGAAAGAGACGGAAGGATTCAGTAGAACCCCAAGACAATAAGCCTGAGAGGTGGGCATGATGATGGCATTGTCAACGGTGAGAGATATGTAAGGAGTGGAAGATGTGAAAGAGGGTGGGAAGATAAGGAGCTCAGTCTTTGACATGTTGAGTTTGAGTTGATGGGTAGACATCCAGGAGGATATACTAGAGAGGCAGTTGGCAACATGCGCTAAAACAGAGGGGAATAGTTGTGGCGCAGAGAGGTAAATTTGGGTGTCATCAGCATATACATGGTATTGAAATCCAAACAAGTTTATTAGGCTACCAAGTGTAGATGGAGAAAAGGAGGGTACCTAGGACAGAACCTTGATGTACGCCAATTGTCAGAGGGCAAGGCGATGAAGAGGAGCCAGAGAAGGACACACTAAATGTCCGATCTTCTAGATATTATGTGAACCAAGAGAGGGCAATGTCACGGATGCCAAGAGAGTGGAGAATTTGGATAAGTAGATGATGATCAATGTTTGTGTTGTGTATGGGTGTTCTGTTGCTTGTTCAAAATTTACACCCATTTTACTTGGCTATCTTTGGCCACAGATGCAGAACCATTGCCAAACATTGTGAGAACAACTGATTAGGTTATGTGGGATAATATAATTTTAACTTGACTATCACCAAACTCATGCCTTCAAAACATAGTTGTGTGTGTAGTAGTTTTTGATTGTAAATTGCTACCTTGCGATATCTTCAGATGGTTGTATACTAGGTCTTTGCACCAGGTTGGTAGCAAATCAGTAGGGATGATATGACTGGTATGTAAAAAACAGATCCAAATAGACAAAACCAGGATCCAGAAGATGTTTTGGGACCTAAAGTTGTTTGAGCTCAAACTGGAAGTACTGGAGGTAGTTAGATGGGATAGTTAGATGGATTTCAGGGTTACGTCACAGGACCAAACAGAACAAAAAAAGGAGTGGTCTAGTGTAGGTTTGAAGGCATTGGGAAAAACATGACTAGAGAGGTATGGCAAGTAGCAGCCGGAGGCATGGATAACGATAACTGCCTCAACAACATCCACTGGCAAACTTACAGAGCAAGACAACATGTATTTGCACAGAGCTCAAGTCTGTAGCAAGATATAAAACCAGGTAATTAGCACAATCAGGAATACCTGTGGAGTCTCGTAGCAGGATTCAGCAAAAGGTGGAAAGACACTAGGGTGGAGCAAGTTGTGTAGGAAAATTGGAAAACTCGGGGCTAATTCTGAACTTCTACTAATTCAGAACACCTCTCCAGGAAATACTGTGTTGATTTTAAGCTGCAGCTCCTTTTAAGAAAGTTGTGTCTTTGCAGTCTTGCTTGGCATGACCAGGTGGATTTTCAACAATAAGTTGTGAGTATGTCACTTTCACATACAATCGTACAACAGTGATACCAGAACTATTTTATGAGTGGATATTATATGCTGTGATTTATAGCTAGAATACAAAGTTCAGTGTACTTTTCTTAAAACATTATCATTCTTTTGCATTGTTAAAACTCATAATTGAATCTGAAAAACTGTTGAAATTGTTTAAATATGAACAAATGTATTGATCCCAAAATAGTGAAGCCCTCAGCCTTGGAATCGTCTTTATCGCTCTACAAATTCTTCTTTATCTAAGTCACTCAAAAAAAAAAAAAACACTAACCAGATATTTCTACCTGCAGCTTTGATTATAAATATTTCCTAGATAATAACTACCCCTTTGGCTGTTCACTCTGTTATGGACACACAATTACATTTTAACAACTTGTGAGGAAAATATATCTTTGAGTTACCTGTGAATAGCAGGAGTCAGAGAAGGGTAGCAATTACAGAAAAAGGAAAATAGCAAAATAGCTGTCTGAAGGATTACCCCACTGGTGACACATTACTCTCTGCTATCACTGTGTTAAGGTCAACTTCGACACAACGAGTCAGTGTATGTCAATGTGTGCAATGGGGACCCGTATACTCTTTAATACTCAATTTTCTTTTGTTTACTATAAATATGTCTTATTTTATTTAATTAAACCTCCACTACATAATTTTCATATAAAATATTCACATGCTTAGAAGAGGTCCACAGAATAACAATTTCTCAACTACTGGAACCTCCCCTTTTCTCCCTGTATAGTCTCCTGCAGGCTGCCACTTTGCACACTACACAGACAGGATTTTCATGTTCACAGAGCTCCTTTGTTATATTTTTAACAGCATTGTGATATTATAAATGATTAAATATAACAGTTATGAGAATCCTCTCCGTTTAGTGTTTTTCAGCTTCTAATATGCAGGACACTGACAGTGTAAATCCCCTCAACTGTGGGAGCAACCTTAAATCAAAAAATGCAGCAAGGCAGGTCACAGTTATGGAAAATGGCAGCCTGAAGAAGACTGTAAAGGGTGAAAGGGGGATGTTCCAGAAGCTTAGGAACTACTATGATTGTGGGTCTTTTCCAAATAAATACGTTTGAAAATTAAATCAAGGAGGATCAAAATAATTAAATAAAGCAAATTAAGAAATTTATAAAAAAATTTAAGATGTTTTGCCTCTTTTAAATACTATTGGGTGGAGTCAATGTAAGGGGAGGGGCCAGGACTCTCCACACCACCAACTTGGGAAGTCACCAGAGTGAGAGTGCATTGGGTTACGTTTGCATGTCCCTGCCCCAGAGTGCATTTCTGGGAAACTTGATCAGGAAATACGTTTATTAATATATTTTTAGACATTTAAATAGAATTACAAATGTACTATTCATTTTCTGTAATACTGGTACTCTGAGGAGGGCTTTTATCACCCTTCAGCCCACCATAAGTTGAATGATAAATATATACATAGTACATTTGTGTTCACATTTGAATGTCTAAAACAAGTTAAACAACTTGTTTCCTGCTCAGAATTCTGAGGAATACAGTTATTACACTGCATTCTGGGAACCTGGACAGGGACATGCAAATGTGCCCACAAAGGTTTGTGTATGTGTGTCTATAGTTTTCTGATGATGGCCCAAGTTTTTTTATTTACATGGACACATTAGCCAATTATTTTTATAAGTATAATTCATCTTGTCCTTCTGAGCGTAACTGTAATATAAAATTGACACTTTACTTCTAAGACGCAGCACAGAAAGAAATTCTAATTTTCTTGAGCTTCCATCTTTCCATGGTTATAGGAACTGGGGAACATTGTGGGTGGGACAAGGGGGATGAGACAACCCCCCCCCCCGCCCCCCAGATTTTAGGTGTAGAGAAGCTGTTGTGTGGTATATTTATACTATATGCAGCATTTCTTTGGCTCCTACACCCATGCACTTTCTACCTGTTCTCTCTCATGAGAGCTGGCATCTTAAACAAATATGACTGAAAGCTTCACTCAAACAGAAATTTCTCACACTAGTAGTGGTGGTGTGAAGCCTCTCCAATGAGGATATGACTTTAGGTCAGAGCTGTTCAAGATGCACCCTTCTGGATCACAACCTCTCATGGTGAATGGGGCTTGTGTCCTTCAGTGAAGATGGGCAGGTCATAGAGATGCCAGAGAAATTGCTGTCCACTGGAGAAGGAACTGGCAACCAACTCCAGTTTCTTTGCCAAAAAAATGTATATGGATAAGCACAACCAGAAACACAGACAGATGTGCCTGGCATGCTGCTTGCATATGGTCCTTGAGAGTCGAACACGACTGAAGGACAGAACAACAACAACAAGTTCAAGTTGTCAGCTCTCATGAAGGAGAACAGGAAGAAAGGCTGCAGAAAGTTAGAATCTGTTGCAAGTGGAGTGAAAATGTTGTATTATAATTATACTGAGGAGGATAAAATGTATTAAGTAACCTTGTTAAAAGATTTACTAAAAATATGCCTAAAGAGCCAGTTTGAACTTTCTACTACACATCTATGGCAGACCCTTATTATTATATAAAGTACTTTGGATAATGGTTCCATATACAAATGTAAATAAAGCGATATGACTGACAGCTTATTCATTTCCCTGAGCACAGCGTCCTATACCTTCACACTGTACCTCCAGAATGGCACGTTCTTCCTTTATTACCAGTCATCCTTTCTGTTTGTATTGTCTGTTTGATCTGGGCACACTGAGTGTAATATACAAATATAGCTGCAATAAAGAGAATTGAGGTGATCCGAGCCGCTGTGTGCAGGGCCGTGTGGCGGGCTGAGAGCAGGTACATCATCTCTAGCTACCAAGGTGTCACGCCTGACAGTTTTATAGATGCTGTATTTTAAGCTGCAGCCGATCTTTCATAAGGCATACTACTTTAATTATTACAGGATTTATGAATTGTTGCTCTTATTGATTATTTCAGCACCTATAAATCCTGCTGCTTTATAAAGCGCTGACCTTCTGCAGCACAGATACCAGAGAGTCAATTAATGGAAGCCCTCGGGATAAATATTGTGCTTTCTGGGGTTTTTTCTTCGTCTTCTAAAGTGTTTGCTATTTACCTTGGCAGACATTCCCTCTGCATCCTGTGTCTCGTTCGCATAGTATACCACATGGAATTATCTCCTAATGTGGACATCATTCGCCAGTCAATAGATTTCATTTTGTTGCTGTTTGAGATGTTTATGAAAGATTAAAACATAGAGCATTGCTGTAGAATGGTATATTGGTGTCCCTGTCTCGGCCACTGCCTTCAAGTAGACCAAGAAATCTTAGATTAGAAGCAATGATATAGCTAGTAAATGGAGGGCACAGGTGCAAAATAATTTGGAGGTCTCCGTTGCAACTTGGAGTGGTCAAGATGTTTTTCTTTTATGAATTGGAATGAACACCATACTCCCGCCGCTCACAGGCCAAAAAGCATGGTGCTTGTATCAAGAGATGCAAGTATTGCTCTTCAAAAATGTAAATGCCCCTCTCACACACACAAACTTCCATTAAAGAAGCATGGATGCATTTAGAGACTAGCAGAGGTCCAAACCTGGCCTGGTGACTTCTTCCCTACTTAATTAGGCTTTTAGCCAGACTATAATCTATCTATGTTTGTATCTATCTATCTATCAATGCATCCATCCAGGGTGTACTGTATGTACATATATATATATATATATATATATATATATATATATATATATATATATATATATATATTTCATTTTGTTTAGTCTTTCAGTGGGGTCCAACTCTTCATGACCCTATAGACCGCAGCATGCCAGGCACATTCATTATATTTCGGGTTGTGTTTGTTCATAAGATTTTCTTGGCAAAGATACTGAAGTGGTTTGCCAGTTCCTTCTTCAGTGGACTGCTCTGCAACGACCTGCCTATTTTGGGTGACACTACATGGTACTGCTCACAGCTTCACTGAGGTACAGAAACCCTTTCACCATGACAAGACATTGATCCAAATGGGGATATGCTCCAAATGGGGATATACAACTGTGCCATGCGCTTTACCTCCCTCTAGCTGTACATTCAGATAGATAGATAGATCGATAGATAGATAGATAGATAGATAGATAGATAGATAGATAGATAAAGAGAAAGAAAGAGAGAGGTAGCCATGAGAGTATTGCTGTATATATTTTCATTAGACAAACATATTCATAAATATATGACAAGCTTTCGAGAGTTTCCTCTCATTCTCAAGTCCACTTGAAAAAGAGAGGAAGCTCTCAAAAGCTTGTTATATATTTATGATTATTCATATACATATATACAGTATATATATAGTAAATAAGTGCTACATTTGTGTTCACATTTGAATGCCTAAGACAAGTTAAACAACTTGTTTCCTGCTCAGAATTCCAAAAAATACAGTAATTACACTGCATTCTGGGAACCTGGACAGGGACATGCAAATGTGCCAAATATGGCTTTGCTCTTGCAATTCATTACCATTTTAAACATAGCTTCCTTTAAGCATATGCCCGCTGTATTACACAGCTTTGAGCAAAGCTAAGGATGAATTATACACAAACCAGGAATCCCAACCACTTACAGCTCTTTCAAGGTTACTGCCTCTCATCAGCGTGGGTCAGGATCCTACCTTGTGTAGTAGATTATATGAGGAGGTAGTTTACCACAACAATCATATATATCATTTAATAGCAATGCACAGTCTTATTGAATGGCTCCTTGTTGATCTCTTGATCTGAAGTTTACCCTTCGGTTATAAAAGGCTGTAGCCCCCCGATGTCAGCCATTGTGTTATATTACTGTATAATGTTGTATTGCTGTGGCTTATACAGCACTATATCTCTGCCATTCCTACACCACAATATATTAATGACAGCTGCACAATGCAGAAAATCTAAAATATTTAAAACTGTTGACAATGCTCACTTGCTTGTCTCCATGAAACATTGGCTAATTATATCTTGACTGAGAAAATATGATTTGATTTTATTCTGCTGTGTAAAATATCAAGAAAATATGTCACCATCATTAAATAGATAGAATATTAAAAAACAATTGACAGTAGAAAAATAATTATATATTTTTTCATGAGCATAATATTTAGAAACAGTCTCCCACACTAATGAGATCCATTTAAAGATTGAAACAGTGCTATCTGTGGGTAGGTCTCCTAACTTGTGCATAATCTGTCCTAGGATATATAATATAGTGTGCATGCCTATAAGGAGCCATGTATAAAGTGGTATTTGATTAAAGATAAACAATGCGTTGTATACTCATTTGCATGTCTCCTCCCATTTCCCCCAGAGTACAATACATTTATTTCTTGGAGCTGAAAATATCTTCTATCACTCTTTTGCCCACCATAAAATAAATAGTGTTGTAATAAATAGAATATAATTTAGCTTATGGCGCAGATGCGCAAAAGGAGCCTGTAAAAGGCTGCACCCCCATCTTGCCTCTTCCATGGATCCCCCCAGTCCTGCCGGGACCTAGATACGCAGCCCGCTAGGAACTCAGCATAACAGGGGATACATTTTACTGATGTAATTATGAGCTTTGTTGGTGGGATCCTATAAATGAATCTCTGTAGTTTAGGAAAACCCACACAAGTTTGTAAAATATGAAACAAGCTAAAACATAAGCATAAAAACATTTTAGAGAAAGTCTTGATTTTAACAGGCTCTATAATTGTATCTACGTTTCAAATCTTGTGCAATGTGAGCCTGGAATCTGAGGGCATATTATTATCTACAAAGAGGGTGATTTGTGAAATCATTACGGCTTACTGTATTTGACACCTACCCTCTTCCTCTGTGCACTCTCTTGCAGAAATATAAATGCCCCTACGTATTATGGATGCCTCCAGACACCAGAGGACGCATGAAAACAGTAAATACTGTCTTTATGACAATTGTCCTGTCTAATTAAACACATATATTGTTTCATCATGCATGCCAGTGTGTGTGTGAACACATTTTTTTTGCATCTTTTATGAGTGTGTGATTTTCAGGGGCGTCAACTAACAAAAGCCTCAGCTTGCAAACCGAAAAGATTTAGCAAACATCAGAGTGAGTTTGTAAGTGTTTATTTTGGTATTTTTACATGCAAAAAAAATGTTTGCATAAATTACTGATTCTCCTTTATCAGATGAATTCATAATCCAGGAAACTTAGATATGCCTTTAAACTCCCTAATGCTTATTTTCGGCAGATAAGATGTGGGTAGGGCTTAGTAATACTACGCTAGAACTATGCTACCTCAGTGTTAGTTCAGTTTTCATATTGGACTTCAAGGCTACTAGAATAATAACCTAATCAATAAAGATATTGTTATGTAAAAAGAACATACTATAGTATTGGACTATATTCCCTTCAAGCATGTTGTGAACTATATTAGACCAGTCAATTGCCTGTCACAAATGACGGATTAATATTTGATTTATCCCCCCCTCGTGTCTCGAGGCCCGCAATTTGCGCCGATTGTTGCGCATGCGCATTGTGCATGGCAAGGCCCGCAAAAAGTGTCCTCCCTACCTCTTCTCCCCTCCTTCTCTTCCCTTCTTCCCTCTTCATTGTCAGCCTCACCATTCGCTATGTGGATGCGCAACTCAAACTTTGCAAGCGTTACACACAAACTTGCAGTATGACAACTATATTAGTAATACATTAACAACTACTAGAAAACTTACAAAAAAATAAAAATATATGAAACAAACATTCATTTATATATATATATATATATATATATATATATATATACACACATACTGTACATACATGTACACGAGGCAAAAAAAAACAGTATACCACATAATATCTTAATATATTGAGCTATTTTACTGGACCCTCATACACTTTCCAGATGCTCATTTATAATATTATGTTCTATGAAAAGAGATCCCAGAGGTTTATTATAAACTGCTGGACTGTTTATTTAATCTTTGTCTGTAACAGGCAGATTCCCAGTAGGCAGCAATAAAATGAGAACCTGTGGAAACATCACTGTCTTGATATGTTTATATCAACCTGGCACAGGGAAGAGAAAGGAGGGAAAGAGAGATGAGAGAGGAAGGGAAATAATCATACAGAAGTATATAGAGAGAAACAGAGCAAGAGAAAGACAGAGAGATAAGCAAAGATAATCATAGTAATAGAGAAAGAGTGAGAAACACAGAAAGAGGGAGGCCCATAGAAGAAGGAAAATAGAGACATATACTCAAGGTCAGGATGTCCTATATGCTGCAATGCAAAGTACACTTCCAATCTGTAACCTACCTGTTTCACCCTGAGAAGCAGCCTGGGATCTGTGAAACTGGTAGGTGAATGAAGAGTGAAAAGCATGCTTTGTTTTGCAGTATAATGGAAATCTTCAATGAGTTTTTTAGCAGTTTTTTCGTATATCTCACTCGTTTATTTTAAGTAAGAGTTTTTAAATTGAGGTATTGATTAAAATATGCAATGTTATGGTATGTGTCTCCTTTTTTTTACATATACCCCCTTAATTCCTCCTTCCCTCGTGAGGTAAAACTGGGGTTTGTGCAAAAAAAGGCAACAATGGGATTATTAAGGATTTGCCCAAGAGAAAGATTGTGACTACATCAGGAAGGTGGAAGAAACAGGGAAAGCAACAGAAATACCTGGTCTGCTCATTATAGCTAGCAAAACTTTGGCTTAATTTAGTCTCAGGATAGTGTTATGATTATCCAGGCATCCTTAAATTTCTTAAATGTGTTTTACTCTACCACTTCCACTGGAAGATTGTACCACTTATAAAAAATACCCTACAGCCTGGGGCAGAGCTACCAGAGGTGCAGGGGGGGAGGGGGCAGTGCAGTGTCATGTTTGTAAAGAGCATTTCTCCTGAAGCTCCAAGAGGTGGCAGTGTGGAGCACTTCAGCACACTGGGGATCTGTATCAGGAAAGAGGTGAAAGAGCAAGGGCTGCAAAGTGCAAGGGCATGGGTTCCTTGAGGGATAGCAAACAACATAGGGATAGGTGCTACGTGAGATGGGTGCAGAGAGGATTTGGATGCTGACAAAGACTAGGGTTTATGTTCCTCATCGGCACCAATCCCTCATCCCTTAGAGGATGTCACCCGAAATTCGAGTTTGTGCATCCTGGTGCTGTGCTGCAAGCAGAGGAGCATCACTCAGGGAAGAGGTAAGGGAAGCTGAGCACTTGTGGAAAAGGATTTTTTTGGGGGAGGGAGCAGCGATGGGAAAGGGGGGTTGTTATGAGAAGGGGTTTTAAGGAGTGGATAGGCCCTGAGTGAGTTGGTACCAAGGGGGGTTCCAGCAGAAAACAAAATTATAAACCCCATGGGGGGCCCAAAAATGTTTTTTTCCCAGCGGCCATCCATTCTCTAGCTTTGCCACCGTCTATAGACCTTGGCATTCCATTCTGGCTATGTTTAGCTTCAGAGATTTGGACTTTATGGCATCTTCAGTGATTAGTTCCAGATTCCTTGTCTGGCTACTTGTTTCTGGTCTGTTCCTCTGCACAGCATCCTGATACTGCTTGCTGGTGACACCTTCCCTTTGCCTGATGCCTGTCCTGTTACATGGCTAACCTGATTTGGAGCTTTCTCTTTGCTGCACTGGTTCCAGTGGATCCTGGGCACAACATCTTGATACGGACTCCTGGTGAGACTTATTGCCTGGCTTACCTGCTTTGGAACTGTTCCTCCATGTGTTTTATTGAACTGGTTCCAGAGGATTATCTGCACATTTTGTATGGAATTAAATAGAGTACATTTTAAATACAGATATGTTTCTCAACAATTTATCTAACGGCAGAGATAAGTGTTAGACTCTGCTCCGCCCACCTTATTTTAACATTTCTAAATATATAATCCAATAGCGTACAATGTGCAGAGAAGGCCATTCAAAGTACTCCAAACAACATGCTATGCATGGCTATCGGTAATTATAATATCAAAATATAGGAACTATTAAACAAATATGAATAAAAAACATCATATTGTAAGTAACGAGTTTCCAATCTTGTAGAGTGCTTTATTCTTCCTTGTTATTATCCCCTGTTTAGCACTCCGGAATATGTTGGTGCCTTACAAATAAAAGTTAATAATAATAATCAGACAATATACTTTAACCTCCACATGTATCTATAATACCATAGGTAAACCAAACTATACATAATACCTAAATAAATCAAAATGATTTCAATGAAGCCATAATGGTTCAAACTAATATTCCAGAATACGACAAGAGAAAAGAACAATCCAAACCCCCAAAGGCACAAATACTCTCTACTATAATAATGCCAAGATTTCCATTCCCTTTCAAAAATGTGCGTTGATTGGTTTTGAATTGCAGTCAACCTGTCCGTCAGGTCAAATTCATGGAGTGCCCCAATACCTCAAGTATAGTCCATGGTTCCACCTTTCTGTATGGCTCAGAAATACAACATTGTCCAATGAGAATTCTAGACAATAACCTCTATTGAGGTCATTCTACCCATAAATCACCATTAGTGATGAGCACTGTGACCAGAACGTGAAAATTTTGATCAAGACCACCAAATATTAAAGTGAGAGCCTACCTGGCCACATACCCCCCAACAAAGTGTGGGAACATCTGGATAGACATTATGCAAGATCTCCGGAGTGTGGTACCATCTCAACATTAGTTTAAAAACATTTTCATTAAATGGGGTTTTAAAGATGTGCCTCCCATATATCCTCTTAGTCAGCTTCATAAAGAAACGCACCACAGTCCCTCTCCTAAATATTCATATATTAGTGCTTTATATTTGCATCAGGTGGAGAAAGGAGGTCATGAATTAGGGAAACAGATAAGGTCTCCACCAATGCCAGGATCAGCTACTGGGAACCACTGGTCTATGATATGGCCAATGAGAGATATAACGAGTTGATACATTTACAATAAGTACACCGAGTGACAGACAGAAATAGGCAGATCTGCATTATATGTACAAATAGTCATAGGGGGATAGAGAGATATGTTATGTATAACAGATGAAGAGAGAGAGATGTACATTATGTACATACAGAGACAGACAAAGACAGCTAGAGAGATGTACATCATGCAAAGTGACAGAAGGACCGGGATATCCTGTATACACAGACATGAGATGTACTGTACACACAGTAAGTGACATAATGGATGTGGATTAAACAAATTCAAGTCATGCAAAGGAAGTATAAAGCACGGCCCTATATAATTAGACTGAAGAAGAGCGAATTTTCAGATGAGAGACAGCACTGAATATAAATACCATTTACATGCCTGAATGTGCATTACATCTTGGGATCAGCCATCAATAACCGCAGTGAATCATTTGCATTTCCACCGCAATTTGCCCGAGATCAACACTTTATGATAACACTGAGAAGGATACAGAGATGATTATTATATGAATTTAACATGAACGTCGCAGCTTTCAGTGCATTGCTGTGCTTGAGGATCATTACATTAACCTCTGCACAGGTGGATTAAACGGACATATTAAATAGCAGTGAAATAAGAAATCATATTCTTGTCCATGTATATCTCTAATTTAGAGGTTGAGATAAATCAATTCCATGCATCTGATATGTTAAAGGGACCAACAACAAACAGATTTCATTGTAAACAACAATCCTGAGATAATCAACATTTAGCATTTTCTCCCACACATGCTCTGAAGCAGTTAACATCTCCTCCCACCTCAGGAAGTAGACCACTGGAAACTAAAATGGTAGATTCCACAGCGGCATAATTGCATAAAAATATACATTAGAGACTGTACCATTTTTTTTTACTAAAAACATGTTGCCTATTTTCAAGTCAAGTTCTTCAAAAGTGGATATTTTAAATGTATGGTCATAGGACCCTCTTTTTGAAGCAAAAACGACTATTTGTTTTCTTTTCTCAAAATGACTCAGAGCACAAAAACATATTCAGATGTTTAACAGTTCATTGGGACTTGCCCTCTGTCAGCCAGTGAGATCTAGAGACTAAAGTATGTACTCCATGATTTTGCTCTCTAATTGGATGACGTTTTAACAGAATCTGTTTCATATTTTTTCCAGACAAAAAACAACTTTTGTCATGTTTAAAACATGCTCTTTTAAACATTTGAAGAAAAAAAACAGCTGTGTTTTATGTTCCTTTAGTGACATTTTTACTGTCTAATTAGGTTTACATTTTTCAAATATACATAAATATATATACAATTAGGAACCGGCCCCACACGGATGAGATCCATTAGATCAAAATAGTGACTGTCTTTGGGTAGGTTTCCTAACTCATGCATAATTCTTCCTATGATATGTATAAAGCTGTGTAATACAGCAGGCATTTTCTTAAAGGGGCCATGTATAACGTGTTGGATTAAATGTGGACTCATTTGTTTTGCCCCCACCCAAATTCCCAGAGTGCAATGCGATAACTGTATTTCTTGGAATTCTGGGCAGGAAATAGCATTATTACCCTATTTTTAGACTTGCAAATATGAACACAAAGTACTATTTATCTACTGTTTTCTTACGCAGAAAGCAGGCACCATAGACTCAGAGAACTATTTCATTGCCCCTGTGATTCTTAAAGACACATGGAATACAATTATTTTTTTCGTGCATTTAACCCTTCATGATTTAAACTTAACCACATTTTTTTGCATACATTTTTAAAAATAAAACCTGTTTATATTTTATATGCACTTCCTGTTGGTTTCAATTAAGTTTATAGGGTCTCTAGAATCCATTGGCAGACAAGTATGACTCTTAGGTCTATATTACTCATTATTGGCTGATAGAGGCAAGTCTCCACATCAGTTAACCATTTGAAGCTGTTTTTTTCTGCTTTGAGAACAACATTTGCAAAAGAAAACACATAGTGGTACATGATCAAATACACTGTTTGGTGTAGGAAAGCTACAGCTGCATCAGGGACAAGGCACCAGGCTCACAACAGAATATTATTATTATTTGTATTATTATTAGCCTTTATTTGTAACTAGCGACTTGCCTGTCAAAAATGATGAGGCGATAAAATTTGAAGCCATGTGAATGCTGTTTGACACACAATGTAAAGCTTTTTGTACTCTGAGGACCTTTGGCGCTCATTGCAAGGCTCTTTTGCTCCTCTGAGCACCTTCGTTACTCAACAGAAAGAGATATATATATTTATCTATATTTAGTTAACTAAAAATGAATGAATTCGTTCTTGAATAAATTAGTATACTTTACCTATTTGTAATTAATATATCCAGCAATCAATAGCCTGAAGAGCTTACAATCTTGTATTTTCCGTCAGCATACAATGTACAGTTTGAGTGTTGGTGATCTGATGCTAAAGTGTAACGAATGTCCCAACTGTGCATTAGAAATAGGCTGCGTGCGCGAGGGAAAGCCGTTGGTTTATTTGTGTAAAGCGCAATTGTAGATTTGTAATGTTATTAATGTGTTACTCGGCTCGCAAGCATTTTCCGTCATTTGTAATAGTGTATTTTGTAGTTCGTACGTTCCCGTGTGAAAGTGCTACGCATTTGGCGGTGTTTTGCGCAGTCCAGGGTCATGTAGCCACGTTTTCATTTTTTTGGCCCGTAATTTTTTTCTTGTTTAGGCGATTTTCGAGTGGCAAAAGTCATCCGAATCGGATTAAATTTGCGTTCTACCTCACTCCCGGACATCCTGGCTGTTCCCCCGTGCTGGGGGTGATGTTTTTGTTGTATTTTTTTTTTTGGTGTGTGTTTTTGGGAATTTCGCGTTCCGTCTGTTAACCTCATATTTTTGCTATCTCGTATTTTTTAAGTCCCGTGTTTGTCAAGTGCTTGCAGGTTAAGGCGATCCCGTGTTTACCAAGTGTTTGGTGGCTAAGTCCTGCGTGTTTCATTGCCTTCACTGCTCGCCTCGCTTCAAGTTTTAGTGCCTTAACAGCTCACCTCGGGAAGCTCATCGCCTAAGTGCTTAGCGTTAACGGCTCGCCAAAAACAAACTTAAAAAAAGGAATGGAGGTCCCTTTTAGTGAGTTTAAAGTCAAGCAAACAAAAAGATTTTTCTCAAGCACCCAACAAGACAGAAAACTTGCAAACTTACAGTCTAAAGGATGTGAATGAGGTATACAGTAGATAGGTGAGGTGTAATATATTGTGCATATGAATGCTGGAGATGATAAGCTTCTTTAAATATATGAGTGCTTACTGAGGTTTTGAGGGATTTGAGGCAGGAGGATAGTTTATGTGGAGCAAGGCAAGGCGTTCTAGAGAATAGGGGCAGTGTGAGAAATGTCCTGAAGGCGGGAATGAGAGGAGACGAGAGGAGGAAAGAGGAATCTCATTATCGGAGTGAAGAGGGCGGGTGGTGGAGTATTTTGGGACAAGAGCAGAGATATAAGAGAGTGATTTTTTGTTGAGGGGTTTATATGTTAGGGTCAGGATTTTAAATGTTATTTTGGAGGCTACGGGAAACCAGTGGAGTGATTGACAGAGAGCTGCTGCAGACGTCGAGCAATGAGTATGGTAGATGAGTCTAGCAGAGGCATAGTCACCCTTTGTTACTGGCAGCTGCCTGGAGTAAAGGAAAACTAAAGGGGTTATCTAAAGGACACAAGGGGTCATCTAACGATCAACATATTTTCGGCTTTTTTTCATTGTATAAATAAGATGCACAGCGGACACCACCTTATTTGGCAATTGGACCCTCTATTCACTAGTTTTGCCTCTGAGATGCAACAAAGAAAATAATGCTTCCGATGACCCCTTGATGAATCTGGTTTGTGCTTTTATTTCATCTTATAAAGTCTCCTATTCCTGCAGACGCTAACAAGCCTTCTCGCCAGCCCCCTCCAGATGCCCTGGGCTGACAATGTTATAGGTTGAAGTGCAGATATATCGGGACATGGCTGTGCAGCAGAAATTAGAAACAAACTGACTGATTAAAGTATTGATCTTCTGCGCTATCTGGAAGGCAGACCTGGACGCCAACAGACTTATTTTCTATCCCACCAGGTAACTCTTACAGCGCCATAGTCCTGCACAGTCTGTTGACTGATGTGTTCAAGACAGAAAAAAAGTGGATACCAGACAGAAGTACTGAGTGGTCCCTAATCAATGATTCATTTTATTGAATAAATTGATACGTCTAATAAAAAGGTTGATCTTGATCAAGAAACCTGCATCTGTTTGTTAGAGGTCCAGTGTAGTTCAAGAAAAAAGCAAAGGTTAACATTGGTTACATGGTGACTGTAATTATCTACCTTATTTAAGTTTCAAGTATAAAGAACATTTCAGTTGTTCAGTGCTTCAGTCGTGTCCATCTCTCACTGACCATATGGAGGCAGCAGGCCAGGCACATCTGTCTGTTTTCTGGTTGTGCTTATCAATATGGTTTTCTTGGTAAAGATACTGAATGGGTTGCCAGTTCTTTCTCCAGTGGGCTATGATCTGTCTGACCTCTCTATTATAACCCTACATGGTATAGCTCACCACTTCATTTAGGTACACAAGCCCCTTTACCACAACAAGGTCGCAATCTAATTATTATTTAGTGGAACAAAGACGATCTCTGAAAAAACTTACACTTAAAATAGTTCTCGCTCTCATCTGTAGGATTGAACTCCTGTTACATTTTGCAAAAGGCTTAGATTTGGTGGAAGAGTGTAATTGACTTTGAGACAGATTTAGTTGAGCAATCGTAAGTTACCGGAGCCCGTAAGTGAGGCTGTAAGTTAATTTGCTATTCAATTGGCATCTTTTGGTGGGCTCCAACGGTTTACGGATTACGGCCTTGAAAACTTTGCAATACTTAAACCCGGACCTTACAGCCTCCCTAAGCCTATGATATTCACAATCGCTATTCAATTGCTTCCATTCCCCAAGCCCGCAAATGCTTTCACACCTGTAAGTGGCAAATGTAGGAGAAAACCCTATGAGTGCTAGAGAGGACCCGCAAGGGGGTTTAACCCCTGCCCCCTGCCCGCAGCACTGTAAATGCCAATAAAACAATCAATATTGCACTGTAAATAACTGGAAAAGTGATGACAGACATTAACATTTATTGCACAACAGTCTCAAGCCCGCAAATTGGCTGTAAAAATATGTTTATTCTTACGTTTCATTTTGGAGTTATAGCGATCTCAGGATTTAATTAGTTGATACAGATCAGGCCACCCATATGGACGGGACAGTATTGTCATTTATTTGTATTATTGTTTATTTTCAGGGTTAGCGAGTCCCATCTCATATCGGACCAGTGAACCTAATTGATTGACATGTAACCTCCATGTTTTACTGGCGTAATGATGACGGTCTTATTGTCTATAGGCTGTTTAGAAATGGGAG
Organism: Discoglossus pictus; assembly: GCA_027410445.1. Taxonomy (NCBI): domain Eukaryota; kingdom Metazoa; phylum Chordata; class Amphibia; order Anura; family Alytidae; genus Discoglossus; species Discoglossus pictus. The sequence goes on from CM050175.1 coordinate 55,132,335, forward strand.
GTTCCTTAATTGATCATATTCCAGCCCTAAAATGCTACGAACCAGTGCATGGTTTACAGAGTCGGTGTAACTTGCAGGCTCCTTTAATTGAATGGCTGTGTAATCAGAGACGAACGGGAGCCCGTAGCAAGCCCGCAGACATACGGCCACAATCCTGCCAGATGCAGGCTTGCAGTAGAATCAGGCTCTTTATTTGTGGCACACTGTATATTAATGAAATGCCTTTAGGGAAGTAATAGTCCACTCTGCCACCAGTGTTAAGTAGTTTGTAAACAATCTTTCTATTTAGTCAATCTTAAAAATATTTCCATTTCAGTCCATATTTAATGCATTTAGTAGATCATCCATGTCAAAAGTGTAACTGCTGGTGCTTGCAAACAGGACATGATCCACAGGACAGAGGTATAGGGTTGCAGCCTGTGTCTTAGTCCTCTGCTCATACCTGGTTTCCAGATGATGGTCCAAGAGCCAGGGCTAGTGGCTAGAGAAATGGGCAGAAACATAGAGTAGGCCAGGGGCTGGTAACAGGCAAAGTTGGTCAAAAATCAAGCAGAGTTCAGGGGCTGGCAACAGACAAAGAATGTGACGTGTGCTGATCCGCTTCGTAGAGATACTGGAGTAGGTTGCCAGTTTCTTCTGCAGTGGGCCACAGTATACAACTCCTGGTATTCCTAGGTGGTCCCCCATCCAAGTACTAACCAGGCCCAAACCTACATGACTTCAGGATGGTGTGACCTTTTGGTCCCCTGCATGAAGTCGAACCCAGGTCATACTGGTGAAAGCACCAGATCCTAACCGCCCGACCACCAGAGAACCCAAATCCAAATATAGTAATTAATTAAATAGCAATCTCAAAGTAGTACCAATTTTGCTTCCAACCAGACACTTCCTGCGATATCTTTGGACATCCACACTAGCTCTGGGTTGATGTGCTGGCTACTCAGTAAGAGCAAGGGGTGTGATGTCAACTTCAGATCCAATTATCAAACAAAACCCTCTGACTTCTCCCTGCTTGCTCCTTCTCCTCCTGCCCCTCCAACAACAAATAAATAATACACCACTTGCTAATGTTGTTAGTTACAAACAAGTTCCTATTTTTCCAAAGTACAGAGGTCTTTTAAAAGGCAATGGCTGTGGTCATACAATAGAGTTTTATTTTTCATAATTTATAATCAGATCAGCTGATGAAGAAACAGAATATATTTTAAAGCTCATTTGTTTTAAATGTTTTGGATTTCAGCAGTTATGGTTTTCTTCAAGGTTTCCCAGGGGATAGGAGAGGATCTGCCCATGAGGCTATACATAAAGGATTCAATGTGACCCTTTCCTTGCAAACCCAGCAGGTCTAGCACATGGGCAGATCCTCTTCTATCCTCTGAGGGAGAGATGCATCTCTGGTAGAGCATGCAATAATTAAGCTTAAGAGTAAGTTTTAAAAGCAATATTTGCACTGGGACCCCCAGTTACAAATCACTCAGAGCTCCACCACTCCCACTTCGCATACATTCCTACATAGCACCCAATCCTTGTCAGCACCAACCCCTTTTAGCATCCATCCCCACACAGCACCCAACCACTCTCGGAACCCACCTCACATAGCACCCGTCCCTATCTCCTTTGCTCACTCCTCACAGAACCCATCCCCTTGTACTTTGTTTTCATCCAGCCCTTGCTCTCACTTCTTCCCTGATATACATCCCCAGAGGGCTGAACTGCTCCACACTGCCATCTCTTTCGGAGCTTCAGTAGAAATGCTCTTTTGAACAGGCACACAACAATTTTAGGCTGGGAGTGTGTGTGGCCAAAGAGGCACAGAAGGAGAGCCCAGGAGATGACCATAGTGGATTGGGCCAGAGTGGGTGGCCACAAAAGGTGCAATTTTTTTATACAGCATTGGCCCTTTAGAGGAGGGCCCTGGTGCACTGCATCAGCTGCACCACTGGTAGATCTACCCCTGACTCCTTATGTTAGGGAAAAACTTCACGTTTGTAAAGTAGGCAACAAACTAGTTGGCCGTTGTATAGGAAAATGAACACACATTCATATTTTCCAAAGTTGAAGGTTTATGTCTTGCATAGCTGCTAATGTTGTTAGTTATATTTCACAAACAAGTACATTATTTCTTAAACTACAGTGATTCCATAAAATCATGAAACTCTATTGTATGATCACTCTATGGTTTAATTTGTTTTTTTTTATTAACTTTAATAGTTAGAAATAATAATAATTTCAATATTCCAATTAAATACATTCAATATAACTTTTCAAATCTAACTTTAAATATTACTGTTTTAGGGTCCAGCAGAGATGCTCCCCTCCACCTCCTACTAGGTGTCCTTGAGTGCAATAGGAGCTGCCCCAAGGGGTTGTCTTATGTTCTGGTCTAGGATTGGCAACCCACTCCAGTATCTCTGCCATGAAAACCACATGAATTAGCATGACCATGGACATAAAGATGTGCTTGGGGTGTAACGGCCAATGTGTTCACGGAGAGTCGAAAACGACTGAACAAAAAAAAGAAAAAGGATTGCCTGCAGTTGACAATTTAGGAAAGGAGGCAGTTAAGATTCCTATCAGGACAGGACACCTGGATCCCGCCACTCCCTGAATTGTTAGGGATTGGTGTGAGACTTTTTCAAAGCAACAGTGAAAATTGTTTGTTTTTTTTAAGTCAAATTTGCAGAGTTTCGCCACTCAAAGAGAAAAAATGGCCGCCGAAAAAAACAAAAACGAGGCTGCACCAACCCAAAACACGTAAAACACCGTCAGGCACATACAAATTTTAGCCAGGAACGTACAAGGTACAAAATACACTATTAGTAAGGGCGTAAAATGTTCGAGAGCTGTCTAACACATTCATACTCGCCGCCATTTTACAACAATACCTTACAACTAATAACATTAACATTATAAAATGGCAGTTTACACAACTAAACAAACAGTGTAGCCTATTTATACTGCACACTCGCCACATCACTGACACTTTCTCCTCACATCACCAACACTCTAAAGCTTATTAATTTATTATTTAATTAATTAATTAATTACTATAAAAAAAAAAGAAATTGATAAAAAAGAAATGAGCAGAGCAGAGACTCGCTGTGCCAAAGGCGCTCAGCGTGGAGCTCACAATCAGTGCGGAAGGTGCTAAGAGTAGCAAAATTACAGAAGGGGAGAGCCTCACAATGATCACCGAAGGTACTCAGAGGACTAAAAGCCTTACATTGTGTGCCAAACAGCATTCACAGCCTTACAATTTTATTAATGGTCATTTTTTGACGGGTAAGTCGCTAGTATATATATATATTTTAGCAAAGAAAGGGCAGGTTGCAGGGATGGGGCACAGGATGGGAAAACTTAAGGCTGGAAAAATACAGGAAATTGGGAAGTTAAGGTGGCACGCAACCCTAGGATCCCTCCACCTGCAAAGGTTTTTCTGATGACATAATTTATGTCTTCATCGATGACATAAGGTGACATCATTCCTGACATCACATATGACATAAATAATGACGTAAGCTATTGCATAATATAGAATATGAAAATGACAATCCATGACATTACGGAGGACGTCACACTATATCCACAATGATGTCATTTAATGGTAACATGACTCACCCAGCCCCACCTGGGACTTAAGTGCCATCATCTGCTATTGTCTGGTGGGTCCTTGAGAGCTAGTTTAATCTTCAGAAAATACTTGTACACATAGACATGTCTAGGCTATTACAAAGAAAACTGTGACAACACAGGATCTGAGTTAGATCACACAAGCACAGAGCCAGATGGCCCATACATCAAGGAGCAATGATCCTAAGTTCATTACAAGGTAAGGGCCCTTGAGCAGTTATCTAAATGACCTACTGCTGAGAGAACATGACATCATTTGATATGCATGTCCCCCAACATGGGCAGTCCCTATTGGAAGACCATTAGTGTAGCCACGGATGTGGCTTACTGTAATTAGCCAGCCTGTGACCAGAAAACTGTATATATGTTGATAGTCGCAATAAAGAAGTGGCAGTTGTGTCTGGACTTACATTTTCAAAGTGTGAGTGTAAGTCTGTGAATTAATCCTAATTCTAAGGGATTGCATGGTGTATCCATTGAGTGAGAAGAGTCACAGTCCTGGTCTGTTGAAGCAAGCTCCTGGGTGTGGTACTTGGGTTTGGTCCATCTTCTGCTATCAGAGGTGTAAAAGGACAGCACGATTCTGCTGAATAGGTTTGAACCAGGTTCTTACCAAATCCAATTGAAGTAGCAGATTGTGACTTTAAGAAAAATATTTTAGCCATATATATTTAATTCATTTTTTGGATAATTTTGAATCCTTCAAAAGATAACAGTTCAACTATGAGTACAAGTAAAAATACATTAAGTAATATCATAGGGGTATAGTGATATAATGGATGAGGTCATTTTTCATATTATGTGATGTCATAAGTGATGTTGTAGCTCTTGTCATTATTTATATCATATATAATGTCATAAATAATGTCACATAATATCATAGATGATGTCATGAATGATGTCAAAAATGATGTCATCAGAAAAAACCTTTACAGGGGAAGGGAGGGATGTTACGGTATAAATGTAAGCTGCTAGAATATAATCAAGTAGTTACAAATCACTTAGCCACTGTCTGATTATAAGCATCTACATTGGATTCAAATTAATATTTATAACTGTCTCTGTGATTCAGGCAAAGGCAACTCACTGAAATAGCCTGACTTCTATTGATCATAAGGCCTGCATCAATTTTAAAAAGTAAAACACTTGCTTTTTTTATCCTCTATCTAATGGCACAAAAGGACATATGTTGACTTTTGTGATTATGTGATTAAAAAAAGACAAAAACATTTGTATTTTCTCTTTTTTTGTATTTGTATTTTTGCTTTTTTTTACAAAAATGAAAAGAGTGTGTGTGGCCAAAGAGGCACAGAAGGAGAGCCCAGGAGATGACCATAGTGGATTGGGCCAGAGTGGGTGGCCACAAAAGGTGCAATTTTTTTATACAGCATTGGCCCTTTAGAGGAGGGCCCTGGTGCACTGCATCAGCTGCACCACTGGTAGATCTACCCCTGACTCCTTATGTTAGGGAAAAACTTCACGTTTGTAAAGTAGGCAACAAACTAGTTGGCCGTTGTATAGGAAAATGAACACACATTCATATTTTCCAAAGTTGAAGGTTTATGTCTTGCATAGCTGCTAATGTTGTTAGTTATATTTCACAAACAAGTACATTATTTCTTAAACTACAGTGATTCCATAAAATCATGAAACTCTATTGTATGATCACTCTATGGTTTAATTTGTTTTTTTTTATTAACTTTAATAGTTAGAAATAATAATAATTTCAATATTCCAATTAAATACATTCAATATAACTTTTCAAATCTAACTTTAAATATTACTGTTTTAGGGTCCAGCAGAGATGCTCCCCTCCACCTCCTACTAGGTGTCCTTGAGTGCAATAGGAGCTGCCCCAAGGGGTTGTCTTATGTTCTGGTCTAGGATTGGCAACCCACTCCAGTATCTCTACCATGAAAACCACATGAATTAGCATGACCATGGACATAAAGATGTGCTTGGGGTGTAACGGCCAATGTGTTCACGGAGAGTCGAAAACGACTGAACAAAAAAAAGAAAAAGGATTGCCTGCAGTTGACAATTTAGGAAAGGAGGCAGTTAAGATTCCTATCAGGACAGGACACCTGGATCCCGCCACTCCCTGAATTGTTAGGGATTGGTGTGAGACTTTTTCAAAGCAACAGTGAAAATTGTTTGTTTTTTTTAAGTCAAATTTGCAGAGTTTCGCCACTCAAAGAGAAAAAATGGCCGCCGAAAAAAACAAAAACGAGGCTGCACCAACCCAAAACACGTAAAACACCGTCAGGCACATACAAATTTTAGCCAGGAACGTACAAGGTACAAAATACACTATTAGTAAGGGCGTAAAATGTTCGAGAGCTGTCTAACACATTCATACTCGCCGCCATTTTACAACAATACCTTACAACTAATAACATTAACATTATAAAATGGCAGTTTACACAACTAAACAAACAGTGTAGCCTATTTATACTGCACACTCGCCACATCACTGACACTTTCTCCTCACATCACCAACACTCTAAAGCTTATTAATTTATTATTTAATTAATTAATTAATTACTATAAAAAAAAAAGAAATTGATAAAAAAGAAATGAGCAGAGCAGAGACTCGCTGTGCCAAAGGCGCTCAGCGTGGAGCTCACAATCAGTGCGGAAGGTGCTAAGAGTAGCAAAATTACAGAAGGGGAGAGCCTCACAATGATCACCGAAGGTACTCAGAGGACTAAAAGCCTTACATTGTGTGCCAAACAGCATTCACAGCCTTACAATTTTATTAATGGTCATTTTTTGACGGGTAAGTCGCTAGTATATATATATATTTTAGCAAAGAAAGGGCAGGTTGCAGGGATGGGGCACAGGATGGGAAAACTTAAGGCTGGAAAAATACAGGAAATTGGGAAGTTAAGGTGGCACGCAACCCTAGGATCCCTCCACCTGCAAAGGTTTTTCTGATGACATAATTTATGTCTTCATCGATGACATAAGGTGACATCATTCCTGACATCACATATGACATAAATAATGACGTAAGCTATTGCATAATATAGAATATGAAAATGACAATCCATGACATTACGGAGGACGTCACACTATATCCACAATGATGTCATTTAATGGTAACACTTTTTACAATTTATTTTAATTTAATTTATGAGAATCAAAATAATGGAAACAATGGACAGTAGCAGGGAGGTCATACACTGTTAGCTTGTGCTGACTCACCCAGCCCCACCTGGGACTTAAGTGCCATCATCTGCTATTGTCTGGTGGGTCCTTGAGAGCTAGTTTAATCTTCAGAAAATACTTGTACACATAGACATGTCTAGGCTATTACAAAGAAAACTGTGACAACACAGGATCTGAGTTAGATCACACAAGCACAGAGCCAGATGGCCCATACATCAAGGAGCAATGATCCTAAGTTCATTACAAGGTAAGGGCCCTTGAGCAGTTATCTAAATGACCTACTGCTGAGAGAACATGACATCATTTGATATGCATGTCCCCCAACATGAGCAGTCCCTATTGGAAGACCATTAGTGTAGCCACGGATGTGGCTTACTGTAATTAGCCAGCCTGTGACCAGAAAACTGTATATATGTTGATAGTCGCAATAAAGAAGTGGCAGTTGTGTCTGGACTTACATTTTCAAAGTGTGAGTGTAAGTCTGTGAATTAATCCTAATTCTAAGGGATTGCATGGTGTATCCATTGAGTGAGAAGAGTCACAGTCCTGGTCTGTTGAAGCAAGCTCCTGGGTGTGGTACTTGGGTTTGGTCCATCTTCTGCTATCAGAGGTGTAAAAGGACAGCACGATTCTGCTGAATAGGTTTGAACCAGGTTCTTACCAAATCCAATTGAAGTAGCAGATTGTGACTTTAAGAAAAATATTTTAGCCATATATATTTAATTCATTTTTTGGATAATTTTGAATCCTTCAAAAGATAACAGTTCAACTATGAGTACAAGTAAAAATACATTAAGTAATATCATAGGGGTATAGTGATATAATGGATGAGGTCATTTTTCATATTATGTGATGTCATAAGTGATGTTGTAGCTCTTGTCATTATTTATATCATATATAATGTCATAAATAATGTCACATAATATCATAGATGATGTCATGAATGATGTCAAAAATGATGTCATCAGAAAAAACCTTTACAGGGGAAGGGAGGGATGTTACGGTATAAATGTAAGCTGCTAGAATATAATCAAGTAGTTACAAATCACTTAGCCACTGTCTGATTATAAGCATCTACATTGGATTCAAATTAATATTTATAACTGTCTCTGTGATTCAGGCAAAGGCAACTCACTGAAATAGCCTGACTTCTATTGATCATAAGGCCTGCATCAATTTTAAAAAGTAAAACACTTGCTTTTTTTATCCTCTATCTAATGGCACAAAAGGACATATGTTGACTTTTGTGATTATGTGATTAAAAAAAGACAAAAACATTTGTATTTTCTCTTTTTTTGTATTTGTATTTTTGCTTTTTTTTACAAAAATGAAAAGTTATTTGAGCATATAAAGTATGCCTTCCCGTTCTGGATCACGACCTTGTCGTTGTGAAGGGACTTGTGCATCTCAATGAAGCTGTGAGCTATACCATGTAGGGTCACCCAAGATGGGCAGGTCATAGCAGAGAGGTCAGACAAATTGGGGTCCACTGGAGAAGGAACTGGCAACCCACTTCAGTATCTTTGGCAGGAAAACCTTATGGATTAGCACATCCAGACACAATGCAACTGGCTTGCTGTGGTCAATAGGGTCACAGAGAATCGTTCACTTCTGAACAACAATATATATATATAACAAGCAAAGTAAGCTTGTCTGCCTTCAACAAGTTCGCACATCATATTTTGGCTTGCATTATCGAACCTGCAGGTTTCCATTAGTCTTAAATGAGCCTTCATCACCTATTTTTCTTGATCATTTGCACATTTTTCACTAAGCAAGCAAATATATCAGCCTGTAGCTAAGCAGCCCACGTCATATTTCAGCAGCTTCAGCACCTCACTTCAAACTCCCAGCTTTCCATTAGTCCTACACTGCCTAGTTTATATACAGTTTCTGCTTCCCCCTTGTGCTGATTCGGCCAATCAGCTTCCCATCTACGTCATTTCCAGTGGAGTGGTGGAAGGGGGGGACCAAAAGGAAAGATCCTGGGGGAAGGTAGGGAAGGGGTAGTGGGGGGCCCAGGGGCATATAAAAACATTTGGACATAACTGGCCCCCTCTAGTGCCAGGCCCTGGTGCATTGCACCAGGTGCACTGACGGTAGTTCCGCCCTTGGATCTGCTTCCTCCCACTAGATACCAGGTATCAGTTACCTACTTAATTTACAAATTAGGCGATGCAGTTGATATTATAAAATAGACAGGTCAGATGATAGATCAGAGATCTTTATAACAAAACAAATGGGTTAACCCAGCCATTTATCCTCTGAGAGGTAATAATGAGTTGAGGTTATTATTGCCATTGGAAAGTTGCCTTGTCTGGACTAGCTTTGCTCGATATTACCACTTAGAGGGTTAAATAAATGAAAACCTACTATAGGTTTAATAGTAGTGCTCTGAGTTTGTAAGACTATATTTGATATCAGACTGTATATGTGTGCATATGGTTTCCAATGCACATATAAAGGTATGCCTGGTTACTTAAATACAAACAAATAAGAATGTGCAAAATAAGATTGGAGCTCATTTGCCTATGTATAAGCACATTCTTGGTTGTCAATAGTTTGTGTGTGTAATTCAAAACCACCAGAATATTTGGTCTCATTATAACCCAAAAAATCATCATATTTGTTTGTTAAGCCAATCTAATCATAATAGAAGAATATAGATTAAAAAAAAATATTTCTTAATATAAAAGCGGATCTACAATAAACAATGGCGTTTCCTGGAAATGATCAGGGCTTTGGCATGAAAATTAATGTTGCAATAATTACACATCTTTTCTGTGCCATATTATTTCTTAGGAATTCTGTTCCTGCAGTTTGTAATGAAAATGTCATCTCTGAATTAATACAAAATCAATTATTGTTACTATTGCAAATGCTTCCATTATTATTCCTAGTTTGCACAATAACGCGTTCATCTCCCCAAATGAGGCTAATTAGCAGGCATTGAATTCCGTGCTCATTCACAAGGGTAAACTGGCAAAAGAGGACGCTTGTTTCAAAGTGAACTTCACCTCATTAAGCTTTTTTTTTTTTCTTTAATTAATGTTCCAGTAACCAACCCTTGATAATGTGTCAGCTCAATTAGCTAATGTGAATGTAATCAGAGAATTAATAAGTGGGTTTTTGTTCTCTATTATCACTAGTCTGAATCAAGGTTAGATTTACCATTAGGCAGAACAGGCAGCCGCCTGGGGGCGCTGGCCTGTTGGTGGCAGCACTTAATATTCATCACAATAATGCAGAAACTTCTAATGTTCACATAGTGTTCCATATAGGAAATAACGAGGGTGGAGAATAACAATGCTCCTCTCTGATTGGCTCATTTGGGCTTATTTGTGTGTTTATCTACAAGGCATGCTGGGAATTGTACTTTTTCTTTGAAACCAGTCATATCAACTACAGCAAATTAGTAACAAATACCAGAATTAAACAGGGTCAGTCGCTCATCATTTACTACTCAGTCACTACATCTTATTTTAGCAATATACTATGTATGAATTGGGTGCCATGGTGGTCCAGTGGTTAGGAGTCAGTGCTTTCACTGCTGCAACCTGGGTTAGATTCCAGGCAGGGAACCAAGAGGTCACACCACTCTGAAGCCATGGATGGTTATGTCTGCTCAGTACTTGGATGGGAGACCACCAATACCAGGAGCTGTATGCTATGCCCCACTGAAGAAGGAACTGGCAAGCCAATCCATTATCTCTATCATGAAAACCAAGAGGATCAGCATGACCATGGACATAAAGATGTGCCTGGTTTGCCATTGTACAATGCACAATGATATAAAAAAAAATCATCAATATTAACTATGTTGTTGTTCATTAGTCTTGTCCGACTCTCTGTGACCCTATGGACCTCAGCATGCCAGGTACAGCCATTGTGTATCAGGTTGTGCTTATCCAGGTTATGCTTAAACATACTGGAGTGGTTTGCCAGTTCTTTCTTCAGTGGACCATGATATGTCTGACCTGCCCAAATTGGGCGACCCTACATGGTATAGCTCACATCTTTATTGGAGTATACTAGCCCCTTCACCACAGTAATATAGGGGATTAACTACATAGATTTCATGTAAAATGGAATATACTGCATCTATCTAACAACACTAATTAAAGTGCATTGATTTATTTTGGATTACTTGCATAAGAATTTTATTTCATCATTAAAAATATAGAACATGCTCACATTTATCAAAGTTCATTTCATGGCATATAGGTAGCTTGTCAATCAATTTGCATTGTGTGGACTAATTATTAGTTCCACTTTTAATGATAATATTTCATTATATATTTTATTTAATTTTACTGAGCCCATCCACCCTGCTACTGGCATTCGTTTTAATTTATGGCCGTTTAAAAAAATTGTGCTTAATGCAATATTAATCAGCTTATTCCATTGCCAAACATGTGTTATAAAGTCAATGTATTAATTATAATCACTTTTATTAAAATCCTTTAAATGCATACAAAACGGTATAGCAGATTCAGCAACTTTCTAAATTATATCTGACTGTAAAAAGAGTAAGTAGATTAATACTGACTTTGCCCTGTATTATGAGAACACAGCGGGGAGATTTATCCATGAATATGCTGCCTGTGCAGATTAAAGGACCACTGCAGTTTGGGGAAAGCTTCACATGGTTTTAAAGTATGTCACACACCAAAAACATTGGCAGCTATGTAAGGCAGGAGCACAATTTTTTTTTTTTTTTTAAATAATTCATTTAGCCGACTCTGCTTGGATTATAGAGGATTCCATCTTGTTTTCTATGGCAAATGGTAATTCAAATGTCAATCTTTCAACATAACTGAATACAGATATTTTCTAAATTCCCATTTCCTCCCCGGTTTCTAATTTTTTTTTTATATTTTTATTTTCCAGACAAAAGAATACAAGTACAAAAACAGAACGTAAATACAAAGTACAGAACAGACAAACAATCACAATTCATGACACTCTTCTGATAATACTCTTTCTTCCCCCCCTTTCCCCTCGTGTTTTCCTCTTAACGGGGTAACTTATACCTCCAAACCAGATTTAAACAATATATATATACATATATGTACATATATATACAGAAAAAAAAAATTACATCTGTATCCCCTATATTACAACTTAGCTTCTTTGGACCCAGGGCTGTGAGTTCTGTTAGATTGTCCTAACAGATGTATGAGGACTTTATCTAAAGGTTGTTGGGATGTATGAGTAATACTTTGTGTTACTTACCTGATACCCTTAATTTCATCAGTCTACCAATATTACATGGTGACATACTTGGTTATTATACCCATACATTTTCTGTGACACTCCTGCTGTTAGAAAGATATATTTATTTTATTTATTTTTTTCTGTTAGATACTTTGACAGAGCTTAGCCCCTCTCTAATATTTGCATCTATAGCTATGGCTTTTCGCCATCCCCCCACCCAAAATTAATTCCAACATTATGTGAGAGAGTTTTCCGCTAACCATTCTATATAGGGACCGAGGTCTACCCTCTCTTTCAGATAAAGGTCTATTATTCTTTATCGCTTCTCTTTCTTAACTATCTGCCTTCCACACTTTTCCCTATATTTGTGTTTTCAGTAAAGACGTCTGTATATATAGGAACAAAACTTTTTCTTTTTTACTCATACCTTTTTTTTTTTCTTTTCCTATGAATTCAAGGTATGCCCCCGTTTAACCTCCTTATATTTACAGAATATTTGACTATTATCAAAAGGAAATAAGAGAAGAAAAGGTGAGAAAAAGAAACACATACACCATTCACACTGTACCAGACCGATGACCTACCAATAAGTTGTTGCTGGAGAGTTTGGGTTCCTAATCTACCTATTATATGATTTATAGTCTTTTTCCTTGACTACTTTCTTTTTTCCTTCTCCCCTTCTACCTCTTTTATAATTACTGAATTATGATCCGTTTGTCTATACTCCAGTAGAACTTACAAATGTATCCCACTTCTGCCAAGGGAGTCGAGTACCTGTTTCCATCAGCCAATTCTTGTCTATGGGATCAATAATCTCTCTATTTTCTCGTATTGCTGCCACCAACTGTATTCTTGACGGAGCATGGGTATTTTTCCATGATTTTACAATCAAACTTTTAGCTACTAACAGAATATGACATATCAAGATACCATCTGAACCATGGAATTCCTCCAAATTCCTATGGAACAGTACCAATGAAGGGGAGCACCTAATTTCTTGAGCTAATATTTCTTCTATTAATTGACACAAATCTATCCAAAACCTGTTTATTTTAGGGTACTCCCACCACATATGAAACGATGTTCCCAACTCATTACAGCCTTTCCAGCAGGTTCTTTGATTTTTTGGGTCTATTTTATTCATACGTTCAGGAGAGAGGTACCAATTATTCGAAAGCTTAAAAAACATTTCTATATACCTTGGCAGACCTGCTGCTTTTTTTTTACCATTCTTAAGCTTTGGTACCATACCATCTCTTCAAAGGTTTCTCCCATAATTGATTCCCAATACATCAAACCTGAACTTTTCCTAAGTGAACGGTTCTCATTTATAATTTTATTACATTTTGAAATAGTTTGTAAATTCTCTCTTTTTATCACTAGATCTTCCATTTTAGTTGTTTTTAAATGTTGTGAGACCCTGTAACCGCAGGCTACTAGTCTTTTTTTAATACACTCATATTCTAGCCAAGTTAATTTTATATCTCCAAATTTCCTACGCATCCTTTGTAGGTCTAGAAGTTGTCCATCTTCAAACAGTTTTCTGTGGGTGTGTCACCCTTGATTTTCAGAGATGTAATTATTGGGTTAGAGCCCCCACGTTCCAATGTATCAATTGGGGCAGCCAGTGAGGGAAGGTTAATTAACTGCATGGATAGTCTATTTCTATACCAAAATTTGGTTAGGAAACCAAATTCTTCGGGAGATCTCTAATCACCGTCTCATTCAAGCTAGGAAGCCACAGCACGGAATGGATCTTAATATTTCTTAATAAGGCCTCCTCAATTTCCATCCATTTAGGTTGTTCCTTTACCAAATTCCAGCTAATAAGATGTGCTATACAAATTTGTTGGTAAATATCTAATATACAGGGGCAGTTTAACCCACCTTTCTCGACCTTTTGATTTGCTATTTCTAATTTTGTTTGGATAAAATGCAAAAAGTCTACTGCCGTTATCATAAAATTGATACAATCACTGAAAATTATATTATTATTTATTTTAAACATGGTACAGACCAATTTTAAAACTAGAGAATGGATGGCCATGGTGTAAAAAAATATTTGGGCATCCCGGTACCAATTTGTTTGCCCCCTACCTATTCACTCATCGCACCTCCCACGACGCCTTCCGATAACAGCTCTCTTCCTTAAGACCCTTTTACATAACAACACCCCTCCTTATCACCTTTGCTCCTCCCTCACAGAACCCATCCCCTTGTACTTTGCAATTTCCAGCCATGTGGGTGTGTGACCAAGGAGGCAAGAAAAAAATACACAACTCTGAAACCCCCCGCCCAAAGGAGGACCCTGGTGCACTGCACCACCTGCAGGACTGGTAGCTCCTCCCCTGCTACAAAGATTTTGCACATTATCAAGTCAAATTTTTCATAAGAACATAAGCATTGTTCCATCAAGTTCATCTTTTTATAGATCTTTAACCGTTTTAACGGTAATCCAGAGCATGGCTCGGGGTTAATTGTCATTACCTAAAGCAGCAACCCCGAGCCACACTCAGGATCACACGCACCCATCTTCCTGGTTCCCTTGCCTGCATGTGTAGGTGACGCAGGCAGGGCCAGAGCTACCTATGCAGTGAAGATCCCCTGGGCAGTGAAGTGGAGGAGCCCCTGTGAGTGAATACACAAGGTATGCACGGACCCATTTTTGCCTTTTCTGAGCATTCAAGTTCTTATTCCTGTTGTAACTCTCTCATTTTTTTAAGCCAGGAACAATTTTTTGCCTGGTTGGCCTAATGAGTAATCTGGCCATGGACGCAGGGTGGGGGGTGCAACAAAACATCAAATTAAAGATTATAATCTCTGAAATTAAATGATACTTCATGAACAGTGGTTTACCTTTCTATAATAGAAGGAAACCATCAGCAACCATCATGACACTAAACCAAGAGCAAGAAGGCTGTCAAATGGGCAGCTCACTGATTGGGGTTTGTAATATTTCTTGCTCAATTCATTCTTAATACTGTTGTAATAAAATGTTATAAGTGTGTAAAATGTTTGTTTTATGAAATAAACTGAGGGATATGCTCCTGACTTTTGTGATCTGTTGAAGATCACAGTTTTTAAAACTATTTTATTTCACTGTTCTAGATTGCGATGTACAGGAAAACCCCAACATTTTATTCTATATCTGTCTCATGGTTCCCATTGTTATATTTATAATGTACCAACATATTCCACAGCGCAATACATAGGAGGAACACAAGATAAAAACAATATCAATACAGATTAAACTAACAGAGAGCCCAGTCTTTGAGATTATAATCTTGCATATAGAGGACTTTTTGAAGCATTATATACGATTAAAAACTTGCAAACCTAAGGGATTTGGAAGGAGACAGATACATTGGGCATATTAAGTTTGAAGATGATGAGCTTCATTAAAAAGATTTGTTTTTAGTGAGGTTTTGAAGGACTTGAGACAGGAGGAAAGTCTAGTGGAGCGAGGTAAGGCGTTCCAAAGTTCCTAAGAATTGGGACAAAATAAGAAAAGTCCAGAAGGCGGGAATGAAAGGAGGTGATAAGAGAGGAGGAGAGAAGAAGGTCGTTAGCAGAACGGAGAGGGAGGGGGGATTATTTTTAAATGAGAGGAGAGTTATAAGGGGGTGAGTTGTTGTTGAGGGCTTGTTAGGGTCAAGATTTTAAATGTTATTCTAGAGGCTAAGGGATGCCAGTGGAGACTGACAGACGCTGAGAGTTTAGTATGGAAAATGAGTCTAGAAGAGACGTCATTATGGACTGAAGTGGTGATAAGCTGGTGATGAGGAGGAGAGCAAGGATAGAGTTGCAGTAGTCCAGGCGAGATATGATGAGAAAGTAGATTAGCATTTTAGTTGTGTTTTGGGTAAGATAGTGACGGATTTTGGAGATGTTTTTTTGCTCTAGGACATCGCCTATCCCTGATTTAAAGACATACTGCAAGGGACGTCAAATGTGTAATAATTCAAGAAAACTAAAGCAATGGTCAAGTATATGAGAACTATTCATAATAATATGACCTCAAATGGCACCTTGGCTTTACCATTATGCGTCACTCCCATTAAACAGCACACAACCTTTGACTCCTCTCGTCTTGCAGATCATATTGCCCCCCCACCCTCTAATATATTTATTTTATGTTTGTTCAATAACAGTTATTGCAAAACATACAGTTTTAAACAGAATTTACTCAATTACTGGAATTCTATATTACAGCATTGAGTGAGTCGCCCAAACGAAAATTAATTTAAATAGTCCATTCATCATTAATTACAGCAAAACAATAATAGATATTGAGAAATCTGAGTCAATACAGAAAGTCACTTATATTACAGTTAATAAAACATTATTTTTTTTTGCAGATAAAACTGGCTATGTGGACATAAAGCTACAATGTATTTGTACTACTTTGCTTTAAATTACAGGAAAAGGAAAGAGAGGAAGCAGGCACTGAGAACATGGCGATAAAGCAAGGGTACATCCAAGTCTAAGTATAAATAGTCCCCATTTCTATCCAATCTTGGTCAATGACCGAATAATCTAGTCCCTATTACTAAATAGAAAGCAAAAAGGGTCTCACAAGTATATGTATAAATAACTGGACATATATTGATGTAAGGTACCTTGACCTATTATCAACTAGTAGTGCATATAACACTAAATACCAAATAATAGAAAGTACACTATATAAAACTAGTTGACCATACATGTTATGATCTGCTTTTTTCAGTCGAGCTTGATAAGGCTGTTATGGCCAAACCTACCCGGCAGGTCTTTCAGGTTCCTTCTGATCGCTTCACCAAGGCAGCAGATGTCTCTAAAATCCTCTTCCTTGGATGCAGCATTTAAAAATGTGAATCAGCATACAGGAACCTTGACAAATTGTGCTGGAACGGTTTTTATTGTGGTGGAGACTTCAAAACAGGTTCATTGGGTGAATGTTTGAACTTGAACTGATAACAATCTGCAATAATTCTTCTGGGTCTTCTGGGCTTTGTATAAATTGCTAATACAGTCATTGACAATTTTTCATATGCAAGGTATCATAACATCCACTCCACTGGTTGTACAGGACCATGGCAGCTATTATATTCACTATGGATTCTGATACATATACATCTTCTAGATATCTTTATTAATCCAGTCATACTTTCTCCAGTCAGAACAGACTTTACATCATAGATACACATTTTTCTCTCAGGAGGATTGTTCTTTTCATATTGTTGTGGCTAGGACGGCCTGTGAGGCTCCAAAACGGGCATATAGATTAGGGTATTGAAATCCTGTCCCATTATTATGGCCTAAGGGGGGATCATAGCTCTATCATAATTTGACTCTTCTCATGAAAATGGGAAACTGTATATAGGATTAGTGTTTTTAAATTTATATTATGTAATGTTTTATACCAATGTTAGCCTATCATATAATTATAATAGAGATGTGTCCTATACATAGCTAAATTTGACTAAAGACTTTAAGTAATCTTAATCTTCCATACTTATATCCTGAGGCAAGGCTCAAACATTTAGGGGCTGCAGGGACTCTGCAGCATAGGGGGTTATTATTTAGTGCAAGAGGGGTTCCTTAAGGACCCTTGTGTAGGAATTACCTGTCTGTATAGACACCCATGGTTACATAGATGGGGTCATCAGGTAGGGGCATGGGGTTTGAGTGGGGAAGGGGATGATCAGGCAGTGCCTGAGGATTGAAATGGAATGAATCCCCAGGACATGACATTTATTTTTCTATTGACTCCTAGAGCCATTTCTCATCTGTAAAGTTTGGATTGGGTACCTCTTAGACTGAAAACTTTTGCTCACAAGGCAAGTGTTTACGGATATGGGCAGAGTGCCGTAATGTGGGGGAGCTAAAGATTTACACAAAGGTGTAATGTAGGGAAAAAAGCTGCAGCATAGAGTAGTACAAAAAAAAAAATATAAAAAAAATATCCATAAGAAATGTATTATGAATTCACATGTGCTTTGTGATTATGCCCTTCAGATTCAATCCTGATTCTCTTATTCCTTTCTGTGCTTGTCACATTTCCTCCTATGTACCAGGCCACACACCTCCATACTAGGCCGCACACCTTAGGGCTTACCATGTTTTTATTGTCTCCGCTTCCCTGTGCAAACAGGTGCCCAACTAGGTTGCAAATTGAGTTTGTGCCCTCACATGTGTGTTTTGCCCTGCACTGTGTGTGTATTATATTATATGCACCACTGGCAGATGCGCCAGAGTTAGTGCCTTTATAAGTTCTCTAATTCACAAGATGGTGCTTACTTGTTTTCCCACGTGCTACATCTAAGCATTATCTTCATAATTCTTTTAATTTGTATCCGTTATGACACTGTTTTTGACCTTGTTTCTCTGGTTCTGGTTTTAGACTTTGGATTTCGCTGCACTCTTCACTTCCTGACCTCGGCTATCGTTTCTGGTTCTGTTTTTTTCTCCAGCCCACTTGCATATGTTGTATTACCAGTTAATTTCTCTCTTATTATTCACATATGCTGTTCCTCTCTCTCTTTCTGTTAGATGGACTATCACAATTTGAACTTTTCATGATGCAATCTGAGCTCTACAGTTGAACACTCCAAGCCTCCCAGGGGCTCACCCCTACCTTTCCACAAAATAATACTTCTGGTATGACACTGAACAGTGCACATATACTGGTTTAAACCTCAAGGAGTCTGTGACTCATCTCTTGCAGCAGATTCCATTAACCTCCTATGTACACATTTTGTGTTTGTTCAATAACAGTTATTGCAAAAAAAGCCATTTTTCTCCAGAACTTGCTGAACTACAGGAATTCTATATTACAGCATTGAATGAACAGCCTGCATTGACATTAGTTCACACAATCCATTTGTCATAATTTGCTGCAAAACTTGAATACATATTCCATAGTCAGTGGAGTCAGTAATATTACTATTGTAGAAGGAAACAAATCATTTCAAAAAATGGAAGATCTGTATGAAGTTAATGTTAAAATGAATGTCACAGTTTGCATTGTGCTGAAAAAATGATCTAGAAATGGTAGTAAAAATGTAAATAAAATGTAGCTGTTTCGGCAAATAACCCCTTCATGTAGTCAGTACATCGGAGGGGACAGTGTAATGGATAGTAGGATATCACTGTGCATTGCGAAAGTATTGCAGACAACTAGTACGCCCTTTTATTAACATAAAAATATCACAACACACCTGTGGTCCCATTTTATTCTATATAAGGACTGTTTAAATAAAAAAGTGTTTGCACAACAGTGGTATACACCTATAAGGATCAATGTATTTGGCGTATTACTAGCTACCACTCCACTAATAAGTGTTGTAAGTCTTTAGCAAAGGACAATGCTGCAGTAGTCCCATTTGACGTTTTACTCCCTCCCTGGCTACAAGCCTATCAGGTCAGTCTATCTGGTCAACCCAAAAGGCTGCATAGTGTTTTATCCTATAAATATATATTTAATTATGATAATTGCTTTGCCAAGTGTTAAGCCATTGATTCAGATTTAAACAGAAGCACCCAGAGTAGCAGATTCTAAGGTTTTGGAGCATACTCCTTTCTTACTGTATGTTCTTCTGCATGCTGCCATCTTTCACATTTGTGATCTATGGTGCCACACATACAGAAGGGGCTTCACATTACCTGTGCAATACTGTTAGCAAGTAGACCGTATCATACACTACTACACAGGTAATGTGAAGCCTGCCACCCATGAGCGTGGTTTAAATAACAGATGTAAAAGAGAGCAGCCTTCATGAGAGAGAACAGGAAGAATTGGGGATGCCCCAGAAGGATTCTTCTGTAGCATATGGTAAATGAAGTTGACATTTGATATTACAAATTGAAGAAGACAATTAACGAAATAGGCTAGCTAAAACATCGATGTTAAACATATTTTTTTTCTAAAAAGTCTCATACTAAAACTAAATTTTCCTATGATGCTGTTCTTTTAGATGATATATCATTTACGTGAAACTTTGGAATGTATCAAAATAAATCTGCAATGTCAGTCACCTCTATTCTCTTTTATTATGTATTTATAAAACTATGCCACAAAAACGGGCTAATTATATGTTTCTTGGTGTTTCTGGAAAGGTAAGCATTTTCTGTCACCTCTCCATATTTCTCCTATACAGGTATATTTAAGCTCCCATTATAATAAAATAAAGCATTTTCTAAATTTTATTAAATCATCAGTCTTTTTAAAGACATGCAGAATAGCTATTTCCACCAGTGTTTATGTAATATTTTACCTCTTTTGAAAGACTCAGCGGGATTGATGGCTTGTTTGAGTGACATCTGCTTAAGAAATCAATAGAGATTTGCTTTCTCTAAACGACAGGCAAAGCACTTTAAACGCTCAGATCAGGTCGACTTGAGCTGTCAGAGAGAAACAAGTCTCCCCAGGTGCGCTGAATGTAATGTTTGATAGATCAGTTTTCTAGGAACCTCACAGAGCTGGACGTTTTGCTGGTCCTCCAAGCTAAGTGTCCTCTAATTCCCACTTTGACTTACTCTACCCTCTTGGTGAAGCCAGGGATGGAGCGATCGCAAAGCAATGGGGCCTACTAGCGGTTAAGGCCTGCTACTACTTAAATCAGCCTGCGGTATAGGATGACTATTTATTACATGAGGGGAGGGGGAAATAATTTGTTTTATTTGCAATTTACTGACCACCTACAATGTAAGGAGAAACAATATAATGCTTGGCTGTATTGTAAGAGAGGCAGAAAAAGGGCCTCATTCTATTATCGGCCGCAGCCGCTGCGGGGCCGCAAGGACCGGCCGCAAGCTATTCGGCTATTCTATTCCCCTCCGGCCGGGGATTCCGGCAGGCTTGCGGCCGGTGCCTTGCTATCTCTTGCGGCCGCTCGCGCCGGAGGAAAGCCTTTTATCTAAAACGGCCGCAAGGAAATCGTCCGCAAGAAAATCCTATTTGCAATTCAATTGCTCCGGGATCCCTCTCTGCAAGGCTAAAACCGAGCCGCAGCTTACTTGCAGGAAAGAGGTCCCGCTAGCACCAATTAAGCATGAAATATAGCCCAAATAAAGCCATCCTGCACTTTGAGAAGACTATAAAGTGATTTTCAGTGTTAGCAAAAATAGCACAAAATTCCCCTATACTCAAATCCGTAAAATATATATTTTTTAATATATGTCAAATATCCATGTAAAAAGTCCAGAGGGCTTGGAGCACCTCAGACCCGCCCACGCCGCAGACGGAAAATAAACAGTTAATTTAAACTCGGGTTTGGGCTGATGTGCAAGCTTGAGAGTGGGTTACTTTTAATCCTCATGTCCCCCAATATGATCCCTAGCATTTACAGAGCTTTACAGAGCTGTCTTGAATTTATTTTTGACTTTTTAGATTTCAGAGCTTACGGCCGGTTGCAAGATATACGGCCGGCCGTAAGAGGAGATCCTTGCGGGGCCGTTTAATTGAATTGCGAGGTAACGGGACCCCCGCAAGGAATCGCAGCCTTACGGCCGATAATAGAATGAGGCCCAAAGTGAGGTATTAATGTCACTGTTTAGATACCCCCGAGTTCTACTTTGATGAAATTGTTCGCTCCGAATAGCACACTTTCAACCAAAGTGATTACAGATCTTATATGACTGCATAGTTCCTCCCATGTCAGGACCAAGGACAAAATTACTATTAGTATCAATTATAAATGTAATACTATATTTAAAATTAAAGATTGCAAAAAACTGTTTTCCGGGTTATCAAGTCATATTCTTAAAAACAGCATATTATAAATATTACATTTAAGTGCTTCTTTAAGATATACTTTATAGGAAACAAAAGTAGTGGAGATATTTGTTAGACTCACGGACACCCAGTTCTTATAACATCTGATAAATATACCTCCCCTGGAAAATGACAATCCACAAGGACAATTGGACCACTACAAGAATACATTGGATTACCTTGAGGCACCAGCAAATGTTAAACTCATACCTTGTAGGACTTGGTAATTCATGGCAAATAGGGAGCTTGTATCCACATCCAGAAATGTAATATTAGTGGGAACTTCAGCAACCTGTATAGAGAAAATAATATTACCATTACCAACAGTGAATAAAGAAGTTTGGATCTGATGGACAAATTAGGAAGCTGCTGAAACTACACCTTCAGTAGCAGAAACCAAGGAAAATGAGCTAATCAACACTTTAAAATAGTTTAGTTTCCATTGGGGGATAATTTAACCCAGCCGGTAAGATGGGGGGCAACATTTCCAGTTGACTAATGCCCAGCTGCTAACAGTCTGTGCCATTTGTGGAGTGAACTAATCAATGTCAAATGGTTTGAGTGGTTCAAGAAGGTGGGAGCCCATAATAATTTAATTCCCAATAAGCACAAGAACCAAACTTGAAACATCAATTAGTAAATTAAAATTAGGATATACGCAACATATATAGTCTACCTGCTTCACAGTTTATCAGAGGAGGACCACTTCTGTTCTGTTCTACAGTGCAGTGGTTCTTAAGGTTTTTTGGTCTGAGGACCTAGGTTCATAGGCACTGGGTTGGTTATCTTCCAATGCTCATGGGAAACGGCTGGGAGATCCAGAACATTTTTAACAAGGTGATATATTATGTGACAAAATAAATGTGCATCTAGCTATGCACTGATTTGATTTAAATAGAGTACATCTCAACTATAGATAAGTTTCACTCGAGTTTGTAGTTGTTAGGCTTTTTTCAACAGTGAGGAACAACAGATAAGGTCGGCACAAATCCTAGGACTGGCTGTTGCGAACCAGTGCTCAAACCTCTCCTCAGGCCCATCAGACAGACCATGATTTAGGTGAAACACTGTATGAATACACATGTAAAGCAATTTGAGGCCCCACCGTCTGTTGCCTCATTTTTGTTCACACAGTGTTTTACCTAAATCATGGCCTGTCTGGTGTGTCCTGAGGAGAGGTCTGAGAATCACTGCACAGTTGGACAGTCACAGAAGGATATGAGAAGTTCTCTGAAGAGTGGATTACCAGTCCCTTCATATTCTCAGACCCAGAGGCCAACAGGATTGGGTAGTCTACAAGATTATGCAAAGAATTTTTCCAGCATGTAAAATAGACAGACATGCGGATAAGCATATAGACAGACATATAGATATTTACTGACACAGGCAGATACATAGACAGACAGAAAGACACATAGAAAGATAGACACTTATCACCTTAGCAGCAATATATTGTACATTCCCTTTCTAAACCTCACTCATACCCTTTAGTCTCTAAGTCCGCAAGTTTTCAATCTTATTGGCGGCTTTAGAGAAAGAAAATTTGGTTGCTTGACTTTAAACTCAATAACCGGGTCCTCCATTCTACTGTAAGTTTATTTTTGATTTATATCTACCTTGTTTTGAGCTATGGAATATGTGTGGTGCATTACAAATAAAGGTTAATAATAATAATAATAAAAAAAAATAATAATAATAATAATAATAATAGGACACATAGTAAGACAGGTAGACACATAGACTTTTAGACAGACAGATAAACACAGATAGATAGATAGATAGATAGATAGATAGATAGATAGATAGATAGATAGATAGATAGATGTTTCCCTCTTTCCCACTACCAATTGTTGTATATGTGGCCATAATATAATATATCACCAGCTGACTACACCAGGGGAAGGGATATACATTTCCACATTTCAGGACAGCTGTCTCAGATTATACTGATCCCATTCGCCCTCTGCTCTGTGCTCAGGAATTACTTGTTTAATGAAACATTATCAGAAACCTTCTGATTCTGGGTGATTAAAGCAGTTTAATCCAAAAGAGCCAGGGACATATTATAACATATATTATTAAAGTCATATCTGTATTTGTAAAAATCCTTATTCTTCCAAGAAATTGCTGAATTATTAAGGGATAGATATGGTGGCTCTAGATGTAATACAATGTAATGACTTAGTGTGCCACTAAGGGTCCCTTTTCTTCTTCATTGTTTAATATATATATATGTATATATATATATATATATATATATATATATATATATATATATATATATATATATATATATATATACATATATATATATATATATATATATATATATATGTGTGTATATATATATATCCGGTACATATATATATATATATACATATATATATATATATATATATATATATATATATATATATAGATATATAGATATATATATATGTACCGGATATATATACTTTATACAGGTTTTTTTTTAATAGTGTGATTTTTTTTAAGGACACAGAAAAATCACAAATTATTGCAAGAATGAAGAGTACACATTTAGCTGCAGACGGTTGTGATTACAAAGTGGAAGTAAGGTAATTGAGCTTGAATTGTAGGCATTGTAAGCATACATTAGTTGAAAGGATCCTCCATCTCTATAACTACCTTAAGATGGTTAACTAACTCTCAAAGGGGGGGTAATAAGGAGGAAGAGCATGCCCAACCGATTACATTGAAATCGGTCACAGAGGTCGTTAAGCATTAAAACTTATATCAACTAAACTTATATAAAACTATATTTTAGTTTTATCAAATACGGTAGGTTTTTCTACCTCTATATTTTATGTGTACGTTTGATCAATAGCTGAGACATTTGCTGCGATCTTTAATTAAAGTATTATGAATACAATTCCCCCTGCTGTATATTATACATAGATGAGTCACATTATTATGACCACCAGCTAATATCCCGAATAATCACCGTGTACAGAACTGACAGCAGCTAGACAGAGTGGTACAGAGTCAATAAGATACTGGAAGGTTGGCAAGGGTATCTGGAGCCATGCAGACTGCAGTGCATATGATAGCTGCTGAAGAGTGCGTGGTGGAGGCCCCACAGGTGCTCAATGTGATTAAAGTTTGGGGAATTTGGAGGCCAGGGAAGTACTTGGAAGTCTTCGGCATGCTCCTCCAACCACTTCTGGGCAATTATGGCCACATGACATGTTGCATTGTCCTGCTGGAAGATCCCATCCACTCCAGGGAAGACAGTCAACATGTATGAGTGTACTTAATCTGCAAGGATGGATTGATGGATAACCCAATCAGATGAAAGTGCTTTCCAGAGGAATAAGTGGACCCAGACAACGCCAAGAAAACATTCCTCAGACCATAACACTGCCACCACCAGCTTGCGCTCTTTCAATAATGATTGGAGTGTGTTTGTTCTTGGAGGTATATCGTCTGACTCATCAACGTCTGTCCAGTCAATGGAGCAGAAAACGTGACTCATCAGTGAAAGCAACTCTTTGCCAATCAGAAGAAGTCAAATTGAAGTGGTTTCTGATAATGAACCCTTATAAGCATGGATGCAGTGAACAGCCGTTTGGTTTTGAGCCCCATACGTAACAGGGTTGGCTGTACTGTTGTTTTAGACACACGTCAGGTAGCCTCCTGGTTTGTTTGGATGCTGAGTTGCTCATCTGTAGGCCCTCACAAACCTTTACAGGCGACATTTCCCTCTGACATCAATGGCACCTGATGCTCCGCAGTTTCCATTGCTTCTAATCGCAATGGTGACGTTTGTCCAGTCATGGTACACTTTAACCACAGCAGAAAGCAAACAGCTCACAAACTGCGCTGTTTCAGAAAGACAATGATCACCCCCTCTTCAAAGTCAGATAAATTACAAGTTTTACGGATGACAGTGATGGTTGATATGTTTTGCAGAATGCCTACCTACATTCCACAAGTTTCATATTTTAAATCATTTATGTAAATCTTAACGCCCCTATTGTCCAAAACTTAATATTAAGCATTTAAAATTGTGTTTTGCATATAAAAAAAAATTATATTCATGAAAAGTACCAATTAAGCATCACAGAAACAAGAAAACTGTGTATGATCTGACTTTATCTTACATGTGACTTTATAAGAAGAAGTATCAAAGAAATAAATCATATAGATAATCTGTTTCTTAAGTTTTCTTATCAGGTCAATATTAAATTGAACAGTAATGCAAGCACATGACCTGGTAAGACCCAAAGTCCCTGACCCCCCCAAAAAAGACACAACACTGGAGGTACAACTGGCCGCAGCGAGTTTTATTATAGTATGCGGAGCCCCGGTTTTGGCAGCAACCCCATCCCATGAGCCCACGCTCAAGAGGTCAACCTCTGTGCCGTCGTCACACCTTCCAGGGGTAGGGACGGCCCCTTCTCACCATTGGCCCGGGTAACTTCCCCACCCGCCCCAACACAACTATTTAAAACTCTGCTGCGACAAACCACAAACACACAAACCATAGGCTCACCACGTGAGCAACACAATCTTACTGAGTATTGACTTATTTTTATTTTCTTCCTTTTTTTAAAAAAATTTTTTAAATATATAAAACTTAACAATCTCAAATGCTTTTATAAAGGGAAGGGTGGGTGGGTGCCTGCTTCCCTGCCTGCCGCGGAGTGAGTCAAGATGGGGCCTGCGCTGGCCTAGGGGGGCGGAGCAACCGCAACCTCTTGCACGAGGCCCGCCCCCGCTTCCTCCACAGGCACTTGGTTCCACCAAGTCAAGGGACCCCCACTGCAGATACCAGTTCACTGGTTCCGCCCTGGGGGTCCTTCAATATTGCTGCAGTTCAGATATCCATGATGCTCACGTTTTTTTTTTTTGTTTCCAATTTAATTTATCTATAGAATGGACCACTTATTTTTCATTCAAAACACCTCTTTTCATGCTTAAAATATTATTATTATTATTTTATTTTTGTGTGGTGGTTATAGGATTGCGCCGGGATGGCCCCTATGCTACAGGAAAAAAAAAAAAAAAGTATAGTACTGCCTCCCAGAGATAGACCCTGGTATATTACACAACCTGCACACCTGTCCATTCTATCTGCCTAAAAAGATTGGTTTGATAAAACCTCAGCATGGGCTTTAATCACTTCTTAATAAAAAATAAAAAAAAAGCACAAAAAAGTAAAGAGATACATATATTTATTCCTACTGAAATTCATAAATCTTCCATTTCCCTTTAAAAAACTCACAAAAGAACTCCAGTCACAAGATCTATAATGTTTTTAATTTAATAGGATGGGACTTGGTCTGCAAGCTACAGAGCCCCTGTAAGAAGGGCAGGAGACACCAGTGATATGTTGCCTTGGAAATAGATCAGCAGAAACCAAAATGTACATATAGGCCAATCAATAATTATTATGTATTATTTTGTTGTCACATTCTAACCAAGGTACCAAGAAACCCAGCTAACCAAAATATGGTGCCACTTTGGCTATGGAACCATCTTCAAAGCTTTTCAGGACATTTCTTCGCTAGGCTGATTAATGGTCACCATTCCCAACAAACCATTTGAATTTGGGCGGTTTCCAATTATTGTCTTCTATTCTTTTGTATTTGGAATCCAATATCATTTGGACCCAAGGATTATTTTAGTAAACTTCAATGACAGCACCTAAGTAATATTATTCATTGCTCATTGCCCAGCATAGGGCTTACTAAGGACTACATTGAGGCTCTACCGATGTATATTGTGTTTTACTATACAAAATTGCCCGGTTGAGTCAAGGAACATTTTGTAATATGCAAATATAGCTAATTTAGATTCTTAAAAGCAATAAGGAAGATTATTTTTGTATTTACTTGTATGTAAGTTTAATTAAGAAGCAATTAAAAGCCCTGTTTTTACTGCACATAGTCATGCAAATAGTCCCATTATGGGTTTGCTGACTGTAGCATATGCAGACCGAGCCTGATTCAATTGAGCTTTCGGGAGATCCGGTCTTTGAAAATGCAGCCATAAGTTAACGCTAAAATCACAAATCTATATTTAATTGCTCCGATTCTCCATCGCTAACCACCCCAACAAGCCTGCAAATGGCAAAAATCGAACCACAAGTTAATGGTATCAAGGAGGTCTCGCAAAGTGCTTAATGACATGTCCGGAGCACTTTAAAAGCAAATACAAAATCAATACTGTACTTTTAGTAAAATCGGCCCCAAAAAATACTTAATTTCATGTTCGATTTCTTTGTTATATCGATCCCGGCAATCAAGGTGTTAATACATATAATGGAACTCGCATGTGATAGGATATCGTATTTACGGTTTTATCAATATTGCATTATATGTGGAATGTGGGTCTGATCATAACTCGTAATTAAAGCCCGTAGGACTTTGAAATCCAACCTCCATTTTTCAAAGCCGTAATGGTGACGATCTCGGTTTCCATTGGCTGTTTCTAATCAGGAGTTACGGCCTTGCTTGATTGATCATGTTCAAGCTCGCAAATACTACATATATTGGCATGGTTTCCGAATTTTGCTATCGCCCCAACTTGTGGTCTTGAGGAATTGAATATCACCATAACTTGCGAACGATCCGGGCCCTCAGACATACGGCCTATACTCCATAACTTGCGCCTCCTAAGTGAATGAGGCTCATAGACTCTGTAGAGCTGGATCTGCAGTATAGTGTCGTAGCCTCTTGGGGACCACATCTCAGCAGCATGTTGCAGTGTGTATTTTGCCCAATAGGCTAGGACACTACACTGCACATCTAGCTCTACAGAGTCTGCGTACTCTGCAGTGGGCAGTCCCATACAGGGACTATTTGCATGATTATGTGCAGTAAAACAGAGCTTTTAATTGCTTCTTAATAAAACAAAGTACATCAAATTAAATATATATATAAGTATAATACACACCTAGTAAAATTCAGAAACCTTCCATATCCCTTTAATTTTCCTAGATTCATTGGGTCTACTGGCAGCTCCGGCCAACTGGTGTTTTAGATATTTTTTTCTATCCATGCCTGATTTTGTAAGATGGAGTTATATTCAAAATTAGATTAACTTCTTTACAGCCAAGTTGGATGGCAACACAACTGAAGCAGAAATTATTCTAAAAAAGCTCACTTTTCTATTTAAGCACAAACCCATACATATGACAGTTTTGTTTAATTGGTAGAATCAGTCCCCTTTAAATGATTTACAGCACATAATTACCAATGTGTCTATACACATTCATTTTATTATCATCTAAATCAATATGCATTTCAGGCGGATACTAAATCCTCTCACGTTTATTTGCATGAATTTACTGCAGAGCTTTGAACTTAATTACGGCAGTGACTGCATCTCGATTACACTAATTACACCGAATCTCTATCTATAGATATATGATTGCACTGCACAGATATGAATGGGTTCCTGGCCATACACAGTCTCAGCACGTTCACTAGTAGAGGTTTATTATTATATATCTAAATATGGAAAGGCGATCTCCAGTAACTACTGTTCTACAAGTCAACCCTTTATGAGCCTGAGAGTGCAGCATGATATGTCATTATCAGCACACCAGCAACCATCGCAAAGTGACAGTCAATAACCCCCCCCCCACCCCCCAAATATAGACTGCTCAGATTCAGGTACAGTGTAGATAAATAGATTGATTGATAGCATGTTCTTCCTTTTCTTGCTCTTTTTAGAATTGTTGTCTATTAACTCTATTGAATTGTCTATCATCCCTATTTATCTTTCCCTCTCCCTGACTCTCTATTTTTGGGTCTTCTGTCCCTTATCCTATCTCCTTTTGTCCTCTTTCTCTCTTGATGTCTTCTCTTGTCTTCCCATATCCCCACTTCACCAACTCCTTCACTGTGGTCTATACAGGATGCTCTCTTTATGGTTTCTTCTCAATGTTACTGCTTTTTCTATCTATCCCCTTGCTGTCTCTTACTCTTATTCATCCTTTGTCTTAACCTCTCACTTTATTTGTATCTTTCTCCTTATATTGTCGCTCTTCTCCTTTGCCCTCATTCACCTTCCTTGTCCTCTCTCTCTCTCAGGCCTTATCCACTTTCTCATCCCTTGTCCTCCCTGGTATATATACCTTGTCTTCTCACTCGCCCAGTAACCTGTCACTTAACCCTACTCCTCTCTCTCTGCCTTAATACTTTGTCCTCTCTTCCAGATCCCTGATTCTCATTCCCTCCGACCTTGTCCTCTCTCCCTTATCCTCACTCTCTCATCCGTTATCCTCACTTGCTCAGTCTTTGTCCTCTCTCCCTTCCCTCATCTCTTGTCCATTCTCCCTCATCTCTGGTCATCTATCTCATCCCTTATTCTCTCTTCCTCATTGTCACTCCCTCAGTTCCTGTCCTCTCTCCCTTATTTTCATTCCACCAGTTATTTTCTCCTTTCCTTCAGTGCTTTTCCTCTCCTCTCTCTATCATCTCTTGTCCTCTCTCCCTCATCCCTCATCCCTTATTCTCTCTTCCTTATCCTCTCTCCCATATACCTTATTCTTATTCCCCTCAGTCCCTATCCTCACTCCCTCATCTGTTATCCTTTCTCCCCCAGCCCTTGTCCTCCCTCCATTATCCTCATTCCCTCAGTCTCTCCCTCGCCCCTCATCCTCTTTCTTTCAATCCTTGTCCCTCACCCTCTCTCTTTCATCCCTTGTCCTTCATTCTCTTTAATCCCTTGTCCTTCATTCTTTTTCATCCCTTGTCCTTCATTCTCTTTCATCCCTTGTTTCATCCCTTGTCCTTCATTCTTTTTCATCCCTTGTCCTTCATTCTCTTTCATCCCTTGTCCTTCATTCTTTTTCGTCCCTTGACCTTCATTCTTTTTCGTCCCTTGACCTTCATTCTTTTTCGTCCCTTGTCCTTCATTCTATTTTTCGTCCCTTGTCTTTCATTCTCTTTTTCATCCCTTGTCTTTCATTCTCTTTTTCATCCCTTGTCTTTCATTCTCTTTTTCATCCCTTGTCTTTCATTCTCTTTATCATCCCTTGTCTTTCATTCTCTTTCATCCCTTGTCCTTCATTCTCTTTCATCCCTTGTCCTTCATTCTCTTTCGTCCCTTGTCTTTCATTCTCTTTCATCCCTTGTCTTTCATTCTCTTTCATCCCTTGTCCTTCATTCTCTTTCATCCCTTGTCCTTCATTCTCTTTAATCCCTTGTCCTTCATTCTCTTTCATCCCTTGTCCTTCATTCTCTTTCGTCCCTTGTCTTTCATTCTTTTTCATCCCTTGTCTTTCATTCTCTTTATCATCCCTTGTCTTTCATTCTCTTTCATCCCTTGTCTTTCATTCTCTTTCATCCCTTGTCCTTCATTCTCTTTCATCCCTTGTCCTTCATTCTCTTTCATCCCTTGTCCTTCATTCTCTTTTTCATCCCTTGTCTTTCATTCTCTTTATCATCCCTTGTCTTTCATTCTCTTTCATCCCTTGTTCTTCATTCTCTTTCATCCCTTGTCCCTCATTCTCTTTCATCCCTTGTCCTTCATTCTCTTTCATCCCTTGTCCTTTATTCTCTTTCATCCCTTGTCCTTTATTCTCTTTCATCCCTTGTCCTTTATTCTCTTTCATCCCTTGTCCTTTCTCCCTCATTCTCACTCCATCAGCTCTTATCTTATTTCTATTACCCTTTTGGAAGGCTGGCAGTAATAAATAAATTAAATCAACCCCTTTTTGTATTTATTAATAGTATTTAAAATGAAAAGCACTCTGTTTTTCCTTGTTCTGCATGTATTTAGCAAAAGGCCATTCATCTACAGCTGCCATGTTTTTTTCTCTCTGACTCACAAACATGGAAGCTGCCATGACAGTTATATGTTTTTTCAAGGCATGAGGTAACAGTGCAAGGAAAGTAGGCTTTGCTGGGGTATTAACAAGCAGCCTTCTACTGAAAATGGTGGGAAACGGAAGAAATATTAAAAGCTTATCTGAACTGACCAATGAGGCAAAAAGTTCACCTCCATGTACCGTCCAATCAGGAATATATAATAAAAAATGAGCAGATCACGCCCCCTTTAACTTCATGCCAGAATCTTTCAGGCGCAAGCGTTGTCTGCTAAAATAAGAATTTTATCTTGCCCTGTCTCCAAATTATTAAAACGTCATCTAGTCAGACAAGATGGAAACTTTTTATACACAAATAGAATCTTCAAAATGTAAGATATCTCTAGAAATGCTTCTATGCTTTTGCTTATCAGCTGTTGTAGGAAGGAATGAGTTAAAATGGCCGTTATTGGGTGTTGAAATTGATTTCACAGTCACTGCAGCTTGAACTGCAGATCCAGCATTACCATATGTATCAATTAGGCTCTTTATAAATTCATTTACCCCCTTCACTCTGCTCACTGAGGTATTGTGGAATCTAATTGGTATGAAAGGCTGTAACGTATGCACAATAAATTGGGTGTAAAACAACCTTAATTCCTGTAATGAGCGCTCTGTGGCTGCTGCGTCAGCAATTCTGAAGCCAACAGAGGGTTCCTGATGATATTCACACAACATGACACCCGATGATGTCAGAGAGAGCCCGGAGGCTAAAAATGTGACTTGATAGGTGTCAAAAACCTACATGGCCACTAAAGGACAACTGTAATTCAAGAAAAACTGCACGTCTGTCAAGTATGTTACAAACTAACAAGCGGCTGTGAATCCCACCTTGTTGTGGTGAAGGGGCTTGCGTACCTAAATGAAGCTGTGAGCTGTACCATGTAGGGTCATCCAAGATGGGCAGGTCATAGCAGGGAAGTCAGCTAAATCGTGGTTCACTGGAGAAGGAACTGGCAACCCACTCCAGTATCTTTGCCAAGAAAACCTCATGGATAAGCACAACCAGAAACACAGTCAGATGTGCCTGGCATGCGGCAGTCCATAAGGTCACAGGGAGCCGGACACAGCTGAACGATTAAACACATGCCATGAGCAAACAGATATTTTGAGATTATGTTGGATGAAATATCCCATGTTGTCTTGTTTCATCACTTCCTAATGGGAGGGCTTATATCAGAAGAGGGGGAGGGGGCAAGATGGATTAGTTAAATAACGGAATCCTTTGGAATTTGACACACACCTTGTTCTCCCACACAGAAAACAGCTTGCATGAATAAATTCAAGCCCTGCTCTCTAGAAATGTAAACACCCCTCTTGCACATCTTTATCACAGTATCATGGATGCCTCCATGGTCCAGCAGATGTATCAACACTTTTTTTATTATTAAAAAGTAGCTTCACCGTTTCTTTCTTCACTAATTATGCTTTTTAAGAGACTGATATTTCAAACATATATTTTGTATTGGGCAGTCCTTTAATATTTGTTTCATCACTGCCTTCAAAGTTCTGCTCCATCATACTGGACACATGTAATGTGGGTAACTCAGCTCATTTTTAATTGTTTATTTTCTAATTAAAATCAGTATTGTAAGCAAAACTATTGAACATTGATGTTAAGGCTTACATTTGAACTTCAGTGTTGCATCCTCTAGTATGTCTGATTCTGTGCTTCCCTATGTCTATAGGTGTACAAGGGTGGAGAAGAGCAGGCAATCTGTCCTCATTTCTGAAATAAATTATAGGACAGCCTCCTGGGCAGGTCTGCTCAAACTGAAGGTCAAATTTAAGTTTTAAAAGCTACATCAAACTATATATTATGACTTTCTCTAAAATGTTTTTGTTTTAATGGCTTAAACAGCTGCTAATGTTGGTTAGCTAATTAGCTAGTTAGTTACTGCTGTTTAGTCCCTCTGTCGTGTCCGACTCTCTGTGACCATATAAACGCAACATGCCAGGCATATCTTGTGTCTGGTTTTGCTATCCATATGATTTTCTTAGCGAAGATACTGGAGTGGGTGCAAGTTCTTTTCCTTTTGGCTATGACCTGTCCATCTTGGGTGACCCAACAAGGTAAAGCTCACAGCTTCATTGAGATACACAAGCCCCTTCACTGCAACAAGGCAGCGATCCAGAAGGGGAATTTGTTAGTTGTGTTTGTGTCATTCAGTCGTGTATGACTCTCTGTGACCTAATGGACTGTTACACACCATGCTGATCCACTTGGTATTCATGGCAGATATACTGGAGGGGGTTGCCAGTTCCTTCTCCAGTGGGCCACAGCAAACAGTTCCTAATATTCCCCGGTGGTCTCCCATCCAAGTACTGTCCAGGCCCAACCCTATTATAATACAAATAGTTAAAAAAATAAAAATATGGTGCCCATCATTACTTCATTAAGATAAAGCACTGAAAACATGAAACAAACATATCCCTTTAACACAGATAAATGGCTGCCATATTTGCTTTGGTCTACAAGAGACTGGAAACTAGAGTGCCAATGTGTATAAATAATAACTTTGTCCTTTTTCGTGATTACAGTGGGCCGATTAGTTTGCAAATTTCCAATCTTATTAGGGGTTTTGGGAAAAGCACTATGGATATTGGATGATTCTAAGCTCAAAGACAGGGCCTTCCATCCTTTACAATCTGATAATATTGTTATTGTTTTTTGCATTGAACTTAACCCCTGTATAGCGATACGGAATATGTTGTTGCGTAATGATTAAAAGATAACAATAATACAATTATAAGCACTTTTGCCGGTTGACTAGAGTACATTGTTGTCCAAAAATCACCAAAATCATCTGCGATACCCAAATATTCCATTCAATTGACATGGAATCCATCACTGCTACTCTACATTATAAAACAGAGCACTGAAAACCAATCAGAAAAAAAAAATATTTCTTAAAATTGATGCATATTTTGTTTATACATTGTTTTATGAGCTTTAATATAACCCAATTAACCCTCAAACCTTCCTTGATATCCTCTAAACCAAAATTCACAAACACCCTTCAAATGACAATACATTCTGTTACCGGCTTATTACTTCCTTCTTTGGAAGGGAAGACAATGCAAAATGTATTATTGCAATGAAGACACTATATACATATTTAGCGGGAGATAATAATATATATGGTCCTCATAAACCCAATGAATCATGGTAAGATCCATGGTAAATTGATGGTTTGAGTGCTGTAAACACAATTATATACCAATTAAAAAAAATTGTTTTTTTTTTTTTTTACACATTTTCTGCTTAATTTTTACTGCTCTACATGACAGTGCAAAGCAGAAACAGCAAGTTCAGAGCCATTGTTGAGTTCAGAGCTTCATTTCAGGGACGCCTTGGCTGGGAATAATATTCAGGTATCTCAATAGCTCATTAACACCATCCTCTGTACTTGGTGGTGCCAAGTTAGCAGACAACCAGACTCCCTCCACCTCCCCCTCAGGATGCTCACCTGACTCTTGAAGGTTCACGGTGCGTTTAATTCCTACAGAACAGGTGCATAACAGATCATTTGGCATCTTGTATGATAATTACTAATCTGTACACAAAGATATGTATTCACAGTCGCAAACAATTACAAGCCCGACATGAGCTTAATTGTTTTCAGATTTGATCTAGAAGCCCTGGAAAAGCCAGGTAGGGCCCCCACGGCCAAAATAAAGCACAACCTTCTTCATGTCCTATTAGCGGCCAAGCATTGCGGCACAAAGATAAGCGCACAAGTCCAAAAACAGCTACCCCGGCTCTGTCTGGAAGGAACTAAAGCTGAGCCAGGTAACAATAGCCATGGGACACCAGTCCTCAACGACAGATTTTGTGCAACGTGTCTTTACTTTTTAATCTTATAAAACTTACTCTAGTAGTTATGCAACAGGATTTCATTTTGTTAGTTACTAAATAGCAATAAAAATAGTATCACATATAATAGTTGTCAAACTACGAAAGGACGTCACGCTTTGCAAGCTCGTAAAGTATGACAACATTTTGTAGTTTGACAACTATTATAGGCGCATGACTTTGGAACAACACCACCCCACACACCTCTAAACTCGCAGCAATTAGTCCTACGGCGCCCCAAACCACCCCACACAACCGTTAACTCGCAGCACAGTCCTCTCTTTCCCCTCCTCCTCTCCTTTCCCTGTGTCTCTCAAAACACTGTACTAACCCCCCGAACCGTGCAAACACAAAAACTCTAAAAACACACTAAAAAACCCAATAGTGACACTCACCCACAGCACGGGGGGACAGCCAGGACATCTGGAAGTGAGGTTACACGAGATTTTAACCCCAAATTCGGCACTCGAAAAACAACTAAGCTAGGAAAAAAATGGCCGCCGAAAAAAAATGAAAATGAGGCTCCAGGACCCCGGACCGCCTAGCCACATACAACTTACCCTTGAAAGGATCCGAGATAAGCTTGGAAACCTGCATTAACCCCACATTAACCCTCGCAGTGGGGGTCCCTGATCGCACGCAATCTGGGACCCCCGCTGCAATTAAAAAAATTAAAAATTCCCGCCTTAACCCTGTCACGCATGGGGTTCAATACAGACCTCATAAGCCCCTAATTAACCCAGTCACTCATGGGGGTCAATACAGACCCCCATAAACCCATAATTAACCCTGTCACTCAGGGGGGTCAATACAGACCCTCATAAGCCAATAATTAACCCTGGCACTCATGGGGGTCAATACAGACTCCCATAATACATTAATTAACCCTGTCATTCATGAGGGTCAATACAGACCCCCATAAACCTATGTCACTCATGGGAGTCTATACAAAACCCCATAGGCACTTAATTAACCCCGTCACTCATGAGGGTCAATACAGACCCCCATAAACCCATAATTAACCCTGTCACTCATGAGGGTCAATACAGACCCCCCATAAGCCAATAAATAACCCTGTCACTCATGGGGGTCTATACAGACCCTCATAAGCCTCTATTTAACTCCATCAGTCCCATAAGGGTATATTATGACCCTTATGGGGCTGTTACAATCCTAACATTAACCACATAAGTGCCATGATTGTCGTAAAGGACCATCATGACACTAAGTACAAACACTGCACTATAACCCCCAATAAACCATTACATCTAAACTAACCCCCCTCTACACTAACCTATTAATACCTACACTACCTACCTACCCCCTAACAAACCTCCCACCACTCTAATTACAGAACATAAAATAACCTAAGTCACAAAAAATAAAAAAAAACTACATTACAGAAAATAAAAAAACCTAAGTCACAAAAAATAAAAAAAGAACATTACTGAAAAAAAATGAACATTACAACCCCCCCACTACAGAAAAAAAAATTTGAAACAAAAATAATTACACATTTGAAAAGGAAAGACATAGAATACATACAATACAATACAAATAAGATACAATACCCCCTATCTAACATGCAATCAATACTGTTTATCTAAAAAACATCCCCCAATCTATCTAATATACAATAAATCCTAACTATCTAAAAT
The DNA here is from genome assembly GCA_027410445.1 of Discoglossus pictus. Lineage (NCBI taxonomy): Eukaryota > Metazoa > Chordata > Amphibia > Anura > Alytidae > Discoglossus > Discoglossus pictus. The sequence continues at coordinate 55,169,462 of CM050175.1, forward strand.
ACATACCCCTATCCAACATACAATACTATATAATATACAATAAATCCTAACTATCTAAAATACATACCCCTAACATACAATAAATCTTAACTATCTAAAATACAAACAACTAACATACAATAAATCCTGAATATATAAAATGCATACCCCTATCTAAAATACAATAAATGCTATCTTTATATACAAACCCTAATTCTAAGCTAAAATAAAATAATTAAGACCACTTACCTTTGCAGATGTCCCTTCAGATCAGCAACCTAGGGGAAAAGAAATAAACAATGAGTACAACACATTTACATAAAATAAATAAACATTCTAAATATTATATTCTACTCACCTTTCCAGCATGTCCCCATTCCTTCTTCTTTTCTTCGTCCCGGCGCAGCCCCTGTTAAAAAAAAAAACATTACATTACCACAACATACATAAAAAAAATAAAAATAAACATAATATATAGTGTACTTACCTCTCCGCGATGTCCCCAGCCTCCTCCTCTTCTGTCCCGCCCTGGAACAATCCGCGCTCTAAAAAAAAAAATAAAAAAAAAATAATGGAGATACGCACTTGCGGACCTCCCCGACGCTAATGAGCCTCCTAGAGCCTTTTCTGGAAGAAAATAGGCAATGGCGCCTTCTGATTGGCTGAAAATGCTGTCTATCAAATTCAGCCAATCAGAAGGCACCAATGTGTGAGCCAATCAGAATGGGATACACCCCAAAATCCCACTCTGATTGGATAATGCACCTGTCAATCTTTATTTAAACCATTCACAAGGCGCAGATGCCTTCAGCCAATCACAATGGGATACACCCCCACAGGGTGATTAACTGTAGGCATCTGCGCCTTGTGAATGGTTGCACTGACAATAGCCAATCACAATGGGATACACCCTCATGTATTGATTGGCTGAAGGTATTTGCGCCTTCTGATTGGCTGTTGTCAATGGCAATCAGTATTACAGCCAATGAGAAGGTGCAGATGTCTCCAGCCAATCCCCCCATGGGGGTGTATCCCATTGTCATTGGCTGAAGGCAATAAAGCCTTCTGATTGGTTTAAATAAAGATTGACAGGTGCATTATCCAATCAGAGTGGGATTTTGGGGTGTATCCCTTTCTGATTGGCTCACACATTGGCGCCTTCTGATTGGCTGAATTTGATCGACAGCGTTTTCAGCCAATCAGAAGCAGCCATTGACAATTTTCTTACGGAAAACTCTGTAGGAGGCTCATTAGCTTCGGGGAGGTCTGCGAGTGCGGATCTCCGTTAGTTTTTTATTTATGTTTTTTTTAGAACGTGGTTTGTTCCAGGACGGGGCAGAAGAGGAGGAGGCCGGGACATCGCTGGGAGGTAAGTACAATGTTTATTATGTTTATTTTATTTTTTTATGTTTATATGTATATTGTAGTAATGTAATGTTTTTTTTTTTAACAGGGGCCGCGCCGGAGAAGAAAAGAAGAAGGACGGGGACATGTTGGAAAGGTGAGTAGAATATTCAGAATATTTAGAATGTTTATTTATTTTATGTAAATGTGTTGTACTATTTTTTTCTTTTCCCCTAGGTTGCTGATCTGAAAGGACATCTGCAAAGGTAAGTGGTCTTAATTATTTTATTTTAGCTTAGAATTAGGGTTTGTATATAGAGAGAGAGCATTTATTGTATGTTAGATAGGGGTATGTATTTTAGATAGTTAGGATTTATTGCATGTTAGGGGTATGTATTTTAGATAGTTAGGATTTAATGTATACTAGCGACTTGCCTGTCAAAAAATGACGGCAATAAGATTGTAAGGCAGGTAATGTTGTTTGTTTGCAACATTAATTTTGTTGGTGTTCCAAGATCCTTCAGCGCTCATTGCGAGGCTGTTGGTTGTTTGTGTGCTATGAGCAGCGTTGGGTTTTTTGTTTTGTATGCCAATGAAATAATTAATTAAATATTAAATGAATATACTTTACCTATTTTGAAGTAATATATGCAGGAAGCATTGTGCAGAAGAGCTGGCAATCTGTTTTGGTGTTGCTGCAGCATACAATGTGTGTTTTCAGTACTGTGGAGCTGCTGTGTAAGTGTCAACAATGTCTGCAGTGTGTAGTGTAAATAGTGTGCGTGCGCAAGGAAAATAGGTTAGGGTAGCTGTGTACTTCCGCATTGTGTAAGTTAGTGTTGTAAAATGGCGCCTAATGTGTGTGGTACGCGGCTGTGGCTGATTTTGCATCCTTGTTCTTGGACCTCGCCAGGATTTTTCGGAAAATCCGTATGTGTTTGGTGGTGTTTTGCGTGTTTAGGGTCCTGTAGCCTCGTTTTCGTTTTTTTCGGCGGCAATTTTTCTCTTGCTTAGGGGATTTTCAGGTGTCTAAATGCTTGTATTTCGACTTAAATTGAGGTGTAACTTTACTTTCAGAGGTCCTGGGTGCCCGCCCCCCCCCCCCCCCTTGCTGTGGGTAAGCTTTTTATGTGTTTGTTGTGTGTATTTATTGTGGTTTTAATGTTTTCATGTGTGCGTGTTTCGGGCGCTAAGGTCGTATTTTTGAAAACTTGTAATGTTTATTTTTCTAAGTCCCACAGCTCGTATTTGTGGATGGTAAGTCGTAAATTTTGCGGTCGACGTGGGAGCCTCCACCTCCGCAAATGCGGCCCCTCACTAGAAATATCCCCACAAACACGATGAGGCAATGAAACACGTGGGACTTAGCCACAAAACACTTCGGAAACGCGGGATCGCCTTGGCCTGCAAGCAGTTGACAAACGCAGGACTTAGAAAAAAAAAGATACAAGACGCAAAAAATGACGAGGTAAACGGACGAACTGTCAATACGAAAAAACAATAAAAACACAATAAATACACCAAAAAAATTACAAAAACATCACAGACAGCACGGGGCAGCAGCCAGGACGTCTGTGAGTGAGATGAAATGCAAATTTATCCCGATTTAGATGATTTTCGGAACTCGAAAATCGCCTAAGCAAGAAAAAAAATGGCCGCCGAAAAAAATGAAAACAAGGCTACACGACCGCATACAGCGCAAAACACTGACAAACGCATAGCACTTTACACATCTAACTACAAACTACCAAATACACTATTAGCCGGAAAATGCTCACGAGATGCAGAACACATTAATAACATTACGAATATACAATACACAATAAACCAATGGCTTTACCTCGCGCACGCAGCCTATTTCTAATGCACAAGATTCATTACACTTTATAAGCTGGGCACCAACACTCACAATGTATATTCTATGCAGATGGAAAATACAAACATATTGTTAGCTCTTCAGCCTATTGATGGCCGCATATATTAATTATAAATACTTAAACTATATTAATGTATTCAAAAAATAATTAATTATTACTTAACTACATATACATAAAAATATATCTCTCTCTTTATCATGACTCATAAGGTGCTCAACGGACCAAAAGAACACGACAGGAGAGGCTCTCGATGAGCGCTGAAGGTGCTCAGAGTACAAAACGCCTTACATTGTGTGTCAAACAGCATTCCCATGGCTTAAAATGTTATTGCCCCGTCATATTTGACGGGCAAATCGCTAGTTTGAAAAATAAAAATTGTATGTCATACTGAAAATAATAAATATATTTGAAAGAAAAAAAAAAAGAAAAATTAAAAGAAAATGTAGCTTTTAAGATTCATATTTGAAATTAGCATTGTAGCTTCCAGTAGATGTGCTTCTCTCCACTGATTATTTGGTGTACAGGGGGTGAAAGAGGATCTGCTCAGGAGATTGTCCCATTTACTGACCAGTGTATGTTTTCATACAACAGCCACTGCATGGCAGGAGACAGAGATACAAGGTCTTCAGGACAAGAGATAAGCAGCCCCATTAAATGTGAAGCCCGTAGCGGCATCGGCAAGCCCACAAAGGCTGCAGGCTTGAAATTTGGCTGCGTTACAAAGCTATTAAATTCCACCTTGCTGCAAGTTACGAGCCGGAGACGCAAACCCGTAAACCATTCTTGCGCCAGAGGATGTGCGGCCGTGAACATGATCAATTAGTCAAACCTGTAGTTACGAGTTTAGATGGAGCCAAAGGCAAATGAGATCGTCATCCTTACCTAACTGAAAAATGGAGGTTAGATTTCAAAGCCTTACGGGTTTAGATTACGAGTTTCGATTGGACCCACATTCCAGAAATAATGCAATATTAATAAATCAGCAAATATGATATTCAAGTCCATGCAAGTTCCATTATATGTATAAACACATTGATTGTCGGGATCGATATAACACGAAAATGAAACAGAAATAAAAGTATTTTATATTACAGATTTGCGAGCTTGAGAATGTTGTGCTATTTATTCTAATACCTAACATCACTTTCCCTTTCATTATGAGTACAGTAGTGTGTTTATATTTGCATTTACAATGCTACGGATAGGACTTTTGGCTTTATTTACGGGTTATGGGTGTTGAACGCCAGTGCATTTGTTACAATTTAATAGCGTGATTGGGAATGTAACAGGTACGGGCTTGGGAGAACAAGGGATTTGCGGGTAGACTTTTTTCGCCCTTCACCCGCAAGTCGTTAGCGGTTTGCTTTACGAGGCCAATATAATAGCTGCAAGGCTTGTGGGTTACGTTACTTGCTACGGTTTTCAACGTTCAGGGAATTTAATGGGGATAAGGGTCTCCTATATGGACAGTCTCCATGGTAGATCCTCTCCCTGGACCCATGATGGGGACGGAGAGCAGTATACCTGCTGACGTCTAATATTTAAAATTGTGCAAGTGTAAGATTTAAAATTATATTAATTACGGATTCTATTGCTAATCCATAAATAAGCAAAGAAAACCCTATTAAACACTACATTGTAGTATAGTTTTTAGACTTCAGCAGATATTCAGCTCTCAAGGGGTGGGAGAAGAGCTGCCAGGGAGAATGTCCCTAATCTTAGTTAGTCTTTATCTCTTGTCTTGATAAATTTGTTTATCTGACTAATTCCCTGAAGTCGCTACTTCAAGCAAACTTACATTGGTTAGAATAAATCAAGATGGCCTACTTGGCCGACAATCTTTCACCCCCTTGGTTCCCATTCAGGGGTGGAGAGAATCACATCTACTGGAAGCTACAATGTTTGTTTCAAACGTAAGTTTCAAAAGCTATATTGACATTTTACTTAAACTTTACTTTCAGGAGGGAAGCATTTCGTTTTTAGATAAAGATTAAACATAGTTATAGAACAGAATATGCACAGCTATTTTATGAAAGTGCTGCATTACTGATACAGAAGGTTTCTAAAATCATTATAATATTTGTGTGTGCCAGACTAAACAGCCAAACACTGCAAATGTCACAACACATTATAATTTGTTTAGACTCATTAGGAGTATGAATTGCAATTGTGGGAAGGCCAAAAATGAATTGACTTCAGTAGAAGCAGAGATGGACTTGTATATCTGGAGCTCCTAGGTACAAACTCCCTAGCCACCCCCTGGGTGCATGAGCCTGTGTGCATCAGTTTCCCTACCACCACGTTGGTCCACCAGCAGCTGTAGGTCTAACTTATCAATTGTGCTGAACTAAATCTACGGTAATTGTTACATTTCATTATACACACGCAAGAAACTATTTATAATATGATTTAATGTATAATGTTTATATTCATTAAATAACAAATTAATGTAATTACTTCCTGGTGGCAACTTGAGTAAAAGGTATATACACATTATATTATTTCCTGTTTTAAGAGATCTATCAAATCCCCTACCCTATCCCCTTCTGGATCGCTATCTTGTTGTGGTGAAGGGCCTTGTGTTAACTACCCACAAGGACCATTTGGGTTCTTGGAAATTCTCGGCACAAGCAACCTGATATCTGGCTTCTGTATCAGTCAGAGTCTCTCCATCAGGAATCAGCGCTTCCAGGAGTCTCAGTAACTTTCTTGTGGTAGTGATCAGGACAGGTTTCTTAGACGGTGGAGATAGGTTCAGTATAGCAGTCACCAGGAATTCTATATGTCTACAGAAGTGAACGGTTTTATTTTGAAAAGTCAGCAATATTTATAGCATTTAGATATAGAGGGGCTATACACAATGTAACAATGAGAGGATGTGACAGACAATTAGAGGAGATGACCGCACATGGGGTCTAGCAGCAGCTTCCTGAGAGCAATAGGCTTAACCTCCAATACACATCCTGCTGTCTCAAACACATATCAGATGGGATTAACTTTATCTGGCAAACAACAAGACAAAACAAATTATAAATGCAATGGAGGTGTTTATGTACATAATCCAGTGACTGGAGCCAAGCTGCCTGTCCTTTAATAGGCTCAATGGGCCAACACCCAGGCCGTGAAAAAGTAGTCTGTGACGGAAGAAGTGGAGGCAGTGACAGAAATTATTTTCCTGGGATCCAAGGAAAACGTAGTCATGAAATTAAAAGATGTTTGCTTCTGGGGAGGAGAGCTATGTCAAGCAATGAGAGCTGTAGAATTGATGCCTTTGAATTGTGGTGTTGGTGAAAACTGCTTAGAGTCCCTTGGACTGCAAGAAGACCCATTAAATCAGTACTACAAGAAAACAAGACAACATTTTTACTGGAAGGTATGATCATGAGACTGAAGCTCAAAATATTTTGGCCATATCTTGAGAAGACAGGATTCCCTAGAAAAAAATCCCTAGATGCTGGGAAAGATTTAAGGAACACAGAAAAGGAGGCAGAGATGGATAGATAAGGTCATTGAAGCAATGAATATGAACTTGATGGTGCTCAGAGGGGCAGTGACTGAAAGAAGTACCACCAACATCAGGTACATAAGAAAAAGACCAGCGTAAAGATCTCTCTAAAAGTACACTCTCTCTAATGGAAATGAAACAGTGGGCTTTAAAAGGGAGAATGATGATATTCAGATAAATACAAAGAAAACGTAATATCCTATAACAAAAAACTTGTTTATTCAAATGACAATATAAATATGATTAATTTTGAAGGTAAGGGGTGAGATACTGTTTTTTACTTAGTAACTAAATATAATAATGCAGTATTCTAGTTGTCCATTGTGATGACCCATAAATAAGAGCAGCAGGAGCATGGTGTAGTTTTGAGGGAAGGCAGTCATTGAGCTGTTAATGGTCCTTTCAGGACCTGAGGGAGTAGGAGAGCATAAGATAATGAAAGTAAAAAGCAGAGGTAATAACATGAACTGATATCTTTTGCATGTCAGTGTGCATGAAGCAGCAGGGTGGATCAGGAACTATGAACTTGCCCATACCCTCCCTATAGTGCATAACACTGCAAGCCTGCTGCTACGGTTTGACTTGTAGAAAGAGTTAAATGGCCTAAACTTGAGTGGCATCAAACCAGTTTTGTACAAATAACAAATCTGCTAATACAATATATTGTCTCCAAGTAAATATTTAGATATTTGTTTTACATAAAGGTTTTATCTAACTAATTGATTATCAGAAATACCTAGAATAAAAGATTATTATAGTCTGGAATTGAGCACTTTTGTTTGTGCTCACACTCATGAAGGATGTGTTTCACGGCTATGACCTAAGGCCATGCTCACAGCGGAGGGGCATCATAATACAAGGGTCTCATGTTGCTCAGAATCACTGTAGGCCACTGTCTGCTTGTTAGTAGCATGAGACACTGGAAGTGTTAGCTTCTGGAGCATCCCCCTTTATTTCTTAGCATGAGGAGGAGCAAAGAATCGGATTTGCAGTCGTACTTGTTTCTGAGCATCTGCAGTGGATATGGTCATGTAATAAGAGCTCCAATAATTTAATGGAAACGGACAAACACAATTTATATTTAAATGTTTCCAAAATGTACATTTATATATATGTTTATTCCTTCTTAAGTATATGTCAATGCATATTTTAACAAGAATTCGAAGTATCAAAGAACTACAAGACAGCAATCTCATGTTTTCCCTCTATGAAGCAGGCAGGTCCTCCTTTACTGTTTGTGTGAAGTCTAGTTGCAGAAGTGTGGGTGCAGTGGCCATACTTACTGCTGGCACATAGATTACTTGATTAAGATATTTACTTCAAATGTTCTTTAAAGAGTTTAGGAGCCGATACAAGTCTGAGTACAGATAGTAATCTTATCACAAGAGAAGGGAGGCGGTTTCTAAAACAGACTCTCATATCAAGAGATATCTCTTCCATCTGCAATAAGCAAAGTAATATGCAAAAAAGCAGCTGTTACCTCACGTTATACCTCAGATAAAAAGTTATATATAGTATCCATGTACTGCTATCCACTATCTAGAGCAGAGGTTCCCAACTGGACAGGTCCATGAGACCTTATCTGCTGGACTAACACTTTCAAAAAAACATCACCATTAGACATTTTATGGAATTACTTATCGACAAGCATGGCCATTACCCATCTTGGTGCATTAAACAAGTGTAAGATTATGAGTGCCCCATGATCTCCCTTCAGGTCCTCACATAGCTCACCTTTGTGTTAAAATCACACCTAAGGATTAATATCTTCATTACTTACATATAATAAATGAATAGTACATTTTGGACAAAATACATTATCCCATTTGCCTTGTTTTTCACTCCTTCCATTGCTTATTTTATCACCACCTCAGTATGGCCGTATATAGGGCATATATAGGTTTTATGCTGCCATATGCCATTCAGATTTGGACACCCCCCTATGGGCCACTTGCAGCTTCTCTTTTACCCTTTCTATATCTCAAAGATGTGCGTTTATCGCTATATATGGTATGGGAGAAAGTGTCAAGTTCTCTTACAGACAGAAATATCACTGCATATAGAGATTTCTGGGCTCATACAAACACATTTCAGTGTACAGCACTGAACCTTCAGATAGCCTGCTTCTCCCTGAAAATGTGCCCCCCTAGGCCTGGGCCTCTATGACCTAGGCATAAACACACCCTTACATGTCACATTAATTTTCTCACATTCTTGTGTTATTTCATCCCTGCCTCCCTACCACTGATTTTGTACCTCCAGTCACTACCTTGTTGTTGTTTTGTTGTTTAGTCATGTCCAACTCTCTGTGACATCATGGACTGCAACACACCAGACACATCTTTATATCAATGGTCATGCTGATCCACTTGGTTTTCATGGCAAATATACTGGAGTGGGTTACCAGTTTCTTCTCCAGAGGACAACAACATACAGCTCCTGGCATTGCTAGATGGTCTCTCCCATCCAAGTACTAACCAAGCCCAACCCTGCCTGGCTTTAGGGTGGTGTGACCTCTTAGTTCCCAGACTGGAATAAAACCCAGGTAACAGCTTACCTATATTTAAAATCCATATTAAGGAAGAAATGGGGAGAGGGATGGAGAGTAAGAGTGGGGTTTGTTGAATCATTAGATCTGTTGGCATTTGAATCCTACCCTTTTCGCCTTCACATGCTCAGAATAACTATAACTAAGTATAAGAACTGCCCTGCAGAAATGTAATCACCCCTCTCATACATTACCAAAGTATCATAGATACCTCCATGGTCCAGCAAATACCATTTTTCTTATTACAAGCTAGTTTTTATTACACTTTTCCTTCCTAATTATGCTTTTAAAAATAACATTTTTACACTTTTTCCATAATAAAATGGTCATTTAATATACAATCCTTTCCCCAAAAAACACAGCATCTCTAGAAAACAGCATCAATTTATTCAACTGTAAAGATTTCAGAAAAAGAGTCAAACCTCCCCAAACTGAAATGGGAATCTCCAGCCATCAACAGTAATGCAGGATTATTATTTCTCGTGCCTATCAACACTTAGCTGCTGATGGCTTTACTTGCAAAACCACTCCATGATACTTGTAGAGAGAAACCAATTGATTTACCTCTCAATACATTACAGATTGTTCCTGGTGATATTCAATTATTTCTTGGAGTTCCAGATCATTGGTTATCTAATTTGGCATTGAATGCATTAGGCATGTTCTGTTTTAATAGCTCTGTGTTTAAGGACAGGGCACTGCGCTGAAGATGGATTAGGGGGGAGAGGAAAACAGAGAAAATGGACCATTATTACACTTCATCTCAATTCAGCGTTTTTATTGTCTCCCAGGTACAGTCCGCATCATGTTGTGATCACTTCTATTCTCTGGAAAGAGAGATTACATCCATAAAGATGTGCACAGTCATCTTTACCTCTGATAACCACCATTAAGTGTTAATTAGAATGGATCTTAACGAGCACTGATGCCAATCTCATCGTGGTGTATTTATCTATTTCTCTGTGTGGGTAGCGATAACTTTTAATGAACCAATGCGTCGATATTTAACAAACAAAATTGGTCATTTTTATTCAACAGGGTTTTTTGATTAACTAAACTTGACTACATTTAGAAAGAAAATAAAAAGACAACTTTTATTTATTTATTACAATTGAAAAAACCATATGATATCAACATTTATGATGATATCATATGTTTTTTTCAATTGTCTGTTTTGTCTCACAGTGCTGTCTCCCTCTCTCTATGTGTGCCCTCTCCCACTCTGTGCGCCCTCTCAGACACCCCCTCCCTCCCCTCTCTCTCTCCCCGTCCTCTTTCTCTCTCTCACTCTCTCCCCCTCCATTCTCTCTCTCTCCCTGCCCTCTTTCTCTCACTCGCAATCTCCCCCTCCCTCCCCTCTCTCTCCCCCGCCCTCTTTCTCTCTCTCACTCTCTCCCCCTCCCCTCTCTCTCTCCCTGCCCTCTTTCTCTCACTCGCAATCTCCCCCTCCCTCTCCTCTCTCTCCCCCGCCCTCTTTCTCTTTCTTTCTCTCTCTCTCCCCCTCCCTCTTTCTCTCTCCCCACCCCTCTTTCTCTCCCCACCACTCTTTCTCTCTCCCCCACCCTCTTTCTCCCTCTCTCTCCTCCCTCCCCCTCATTCCTGTTTCTCTCAATGGCTAAAAGTGAGGAGGAACAAAAGGACTTATTGATGAGGGTAAAAGAAGAGTGCAAAAGCTGGCCAGCTGCTCAACGTTAAAAAGACGAAGATCATGGCAAACGGCAGTGTCAGTTCCTGGCAAATAGACGGGGAAGAAATAGAGGCAGATCCAAGATCTCTGCAGATGGTGACTGTAGTCACAAATGAAAAGACATTTGCTTCTTGGGGAGGAAACTATGGCAAACTTAAACAAGATAGTAATAAGTAAAGATATTACACTTATCAAGATATTACACACATTATCAACAAAGGTCTGCATAGTTATAACTCTGGTATTCCCCATAGTAACATACGGATGCGAGAGCTGCACCATAAAGAAGTCTGAGTGCCGTAGAATTGACACCTTTGATTTGTGGTGTTGGAGAAGACTGCTTAGAGTCCCTTGGACTGCAAGAAGATCCAATAAATCAAGACTTCAGAAAATCAAGGCAAAATGTTCACTAGAAGGTATGACCATGAGGCTCAAGGTTAAATATTGTTGCCATATCATAACGGCAGACGGACAACGGCAGGATTCCCTAGAGAAGACTCTGCTGCCCCTTCTTGTACCTTCAGCATCAGAGGAGGAGATGGATAGATGAAGTCACTGAAGCAATAAACATTAACTTGATGGAGCTCAGAGGGGCAGTGACTGAGATATATCTGAAGTGCTGCTGCACATAGGGTCACCGAGAGTTGGACGGAACTTAGCGACTAAACAACAAATAGATTTTGTTACTAATCTATAGCACATTAACACATCTAGCTCTTGCTATTAGGACGTTACAGTGGGCCTTTAATTGTAGCTGAAACTAAGAAGGTCAAAGAGTTATTTATTTATTAGTTCTGTTTCCTGTTTTTGTGGATTTTTTTAATTACTTATACAGGCATAATGAATCTGAAGCAGCTATATCTCTGAACGTATGCTAATGGCACTAAATATTACATCATGCCTCTGTCATAACAAATATAAAAGTCACTGGAGTGTTCCGCTCTAAGTGCCTGGCTGGCATTGCTTATCTCTAAATCCTCTTGAAAGTTTGTAATTAAATCTGCAAATGGCAGACAGGCCTGGCTGATATTTGTTGTGTGCACTTCAGGAGTGGAGGCTGAGCATACGGAGAGAATTCATCGCCTGCCGCTGCCCTTTCCACGCAGAATTGCTTTCTAGATGAGCCAAGCCTGTACTTATCAATTAATGACGTGAGGAAGGAATTTAATGACAGTGATTGTGAATGATATATAAACTATGATGTGGGTAACACAATTAAAGTGTCAATATGACACCCTAACAATAAGAGCTGGGCGTTTTGATTAGGCACTGGTCATAGCAAAATTCATATATTATCATTTAAAAGCTATATTCAACATTAAGCTTCTTTTCAAATTTCAGGCCAACATTTTTAAGCATAAAAAGTTTTGTCAACACAATGATATCTGATTGTAGTGTTAGAAATGTTCCTTGGCAAGAAGAATTTACTGTGGGGGCAGCCGATAAATGATATCTGATTGTATTTACAGTGACCAATGTGATTTATAACCCAAAATAGTAACTTGCCCTTCATAAATGACAGTATCGTAGAATACCTCTCTCTCTGTGCCCTCTGTCTCTGCCCTCTCAGTGCCCCATCTCTCTCTAGTCCCTCTGTTCCCTCTCTGTGCCTTCTCTCTCTGGGTCTCTCTCTGTGTACCCTCCGACTGGCACTGTACCCTCTCTCTCTGTGCCCTCTGCCTCTCTCTGCGCCCTCTATGTCCGATCTCTCTCTAGTCCCTCTGTTCCCTCTCTGTGCCTTCTCTCTCTGGGTCTCTCTCTGTGTACCCTCCGACTGGCACTGTACCCTCTCTCTCTGTGCCCTCTGCCTCTCTCTGCGCCCTCTATGTCCGATCTCTCTCTAGTCCCTCTGTTCCCTCTCTGTGTCTTCTCTCTCTGGGTCTCTCTCTGTGTACCCTCCGACTGGCACTGTACCCTCTCTCTCTCTGTGCCCTCTGCCTCTCTCTGCGCCCTCTATGTCCGATCTCTCTCTAGTCCCTCTGTTCCCTCTCTGTGCCTTCTCTCTCTGGGTCTCTCTCTGTGTACCCTCCGACTGGCACTGTACCCTCTCTCTCTGTGCCCTCTGCCTCTCTCTGCGCCCTCTATGTCCGATCTCTCTCTAGTCCCTCTGTTCCCTCTCTGTGTCTTCTCTCTCTGGGTCTCTCTCTGTGTACCCTCCGACTGGCACTGTACCCTCTTTCTCTCTGTGCCCTCTGACTCTCTCTGCGCCCTCTGTCTCCGATCTCTCTGTAGTCCCTCTGTTCCCTCTCTGTGCCTTCTCTCTCTGTGCCTTCTCTCTCTGGGTCTCTCTCTGTGTACCCTCCGACTGGCACTGTACCCTCTCTCTCTGTGCCCTCTGCCTCTCTCTGCGCCCTCTATGTCCGATCTCTCTCTAGTCCCTCTGTTCCCTCTCTGTGTCTTCTCTCTCTGGGTCTCTCTCTGTGTACCCTCCGACTGGCACTGTACCCTCTTTCTCTCTGTGCCCTCTGACTCTCTCTGCGCCCTCTGTCTCCGATCTCTCTGTAGTCCCTCTGTTCCCTCTCTGTGCCTTCTCTCTCTGTGCCTTCTCTCTCTGGGTCTCTCTCTCTAACTCACTAATGGCAGCAAAAAGGAAGTAATTGAATTAATGGCCTGTACCACTCAAATTTTCACACCTAAAAATCACATGTTAGTTCCTAAGCTGCTCCCCCCACACCATTACTGATACCACAATATGAAATAACTCTAAAAACATTAGGTCCCTTCCTCCTTTCCCCTCCTTCCATTCCCCTGGCCAACGTCCTTGTTATAAAATGGTTAAATTAATTAATTACAATATTATTATTCATAATCATATTAATTATGATTATAATAATTATTCTCATCTCATCCTGAGATCTTGCCTTCTACGGATAAACAAATAAATAAATATATATCTTCAAGAGGCGTTACAGATTTATGGTTACAAAATGTGCATTTATTAGAACATAATACTTAATACAAATACATTAATAATATATGATAATACTATGGAAACAACATATCTTAACTTAGCAGAAAGGCATTCTAATCTCTACCAATTATGTCCATGTGTTTCTGTGAAGTATAATACGTTACTAGGCCTCCACAGTTTAGTGAAGAGAGCTCAGAGAGTTGTGTATGGCACAGAGCCAGGAAACCAAGAGAGAGTGAGCATAACTCAGTATCTTACCTATATCCTGTATATTTCAATTCCACCCCCATACTCCTCCCTAGCTCCCATTGGTCAATTAGGTCACATGTCCTTCACAAAGTATTTTCACTGGTTAGCTGTCCACACAAAGGATTCTTCAGGCCACATGGTAAACTAGAGAGATCCGGTCCTCAAAGTTACACACCCCTGCGTTCAAGAATCCATATATGGTCTTCTGCTAATTCTCTGAATTAGACTGTACTTAGTCCAGGCTATCGCCATCATGTGGTTGTATAACAGAATGCACCTATATGTGACAGCTCAATTCTATATTAGAGCTGATAATTCTGTAATCCATAATCCTTGACGCCAGGCCGCTATTACAGTCCTGAACACCAAAAACCACCAAAATATGCCCCAAAACCTATGGAACCCGATGCATCCATGAACAGCTTTAGCATTACATTAAACACTGGGCTCCTTAACATTAACGTTTTCCTGTTAAACTTCTGCAAAAACATGTTCCAAATTCTAAAATCCACCCTATGTTAACCTAAAATTATAATGCTGACTGACACCCGCCGTAGCCAATGTCAACCTCCTTGCAAATATCCTTCCCATGGGAATAATACGACAAGCAAAATGTAACTTTACTGTAAAACCTTTAATGTTACCTTTTTTGCTGCCAAGACTTCCCACACCACTTTCCGTAGGCCCACTACCTTCTTCCAAGGCAGATTACAAAAGATACCGAATCAATCTGAATTCCTAAAAATTGCAAGACCTGACATGGACCTACTGACTTCTCCTCTGCTAGCGGAATACCAAATTCCCCTGCCAATTCTTGAAACTTCTGGAATAACCTATGACACTCTTGTGACTAAAACAATCCTATCAACAGAAAATGAATGTAAACCTGTGTCACGACCCACTCTCTGGTTGGGGTCTGTTGACCAGATTTGGGTTACTCTGGACCTCATGTCTCAGCCCTTGGGTTAGACTGAGCAATATTGACAGTAAGTCTAACAAATCTTACTGCAAGCATATGTCCCCCGGTAAATAATACATCTACACGCCACATCTTGATGAAAATTATGAACAAAGTTTTATTTTGGAACAACATATTTAAAACATTTCACACACACACACAGTGGAGGGAGTGGCTGTCGTGGATCAACATTTCCCCTTTCTCTAGCCAATAGGGTAACCTCCAGAGTAACCTAATTACCTCTGTCCAATATAACAGAGGTAGGCTATGGGAACCACCAGACCCGTCCCATGGGCAAACCCCAGGTGTGGCCACCAAGCTCATTCTGACCCAGGCTCTCCCAGTGGAAACTTCCTGTTTGAGCTCCTAGGCACCCCCATTGTTATCTAGGTGTCTGGCTGTCTGGCCTGACGCCATTGTCTTGGGATGCTATCACTTCAAGTGTTTACCTTAAGTGATAGCTGAAAGGCAGATTGTTGATCCACTCAGGTTACTACTATCTGTAGGCTGTAATATTGCTACCCAAGTACAGATAACAGCCCTCTCCTCTCATACACATCTACAAATACAACACCCAATGTTTCACCCACATACAACCAATATATCCCACTAGCTCTCTCACATGACACCCATTACAATGAGCCTAAACATAGAAGGGATGGGAATATGCTAAGGGGTAAACTTATAATACTTTATCCCCTAGACCACAAAATAACAATATAACCTTATAACAGTATAACAGGGGGTCTGCGAGCCCAAACCCCACTAAGTACAGATGTAGGTATCCTGTACTCCAGTTGTCTTCTACATGGCCATGTGGAGAGTAGAGTCCGATCATAAAATGGCTCCTAGAGGTGACCACTGCCAGTCCCAATATGGCTGTGCCAGTCACAAAATGGCCACCGGCACAGTTCACGCCAAACCCAATATGGCCACTGGCTGATTCATGACAACACCTCCCCCAAGCGTGGCAGGGAACATCCAAATTTTTCCCAACTACGCTGATAGTCATGACTCTTCTGGATTGGCTAGGCCATCTGCACTCTCTCCACGTTCAAGTCCTTTAGAAAACAGTCCCAAAGTGCAGAGTAAAAACCTCCCCCAGCCCTTGGCCTTGCTCCCACTGTATAGAGCAAAATTGCTCTTCCCATGCAACCCCCACCCAAATAGTCCAGGATCCCATCTCTCTCTTTTTGGCAGCAGCATGGAAGTCACTGGGGACACAGAGGGTTGCACCCATACACTCTTCTGAGGCAAAACAGTATTTTTTGGAACCCCATAAAACAACCCCAATCCCATAGCAACCCCTTTCCCTCCAGCAAGTCCCCACAGCTGGGCTGGGGTTTCTAAAACAGTCTCTGGGCCTATGGGACTACAAAGGGACAGCTCCTCTTGGCTTTCTTCCTCTGGTCCCGCTGTTTCTGTTGCAGCTTGGGGAGCTACGCTGCTCCCACCCAAGCTGTGCTTACACTCCTCTGACTTGGCTGGGGGGCTATGCTGCTCCCATCAAGCTGAAGTGCCGGACTCCTCCATTGCCCGGGGTTGAGCAACTTTATCCCAGTCCTTTATGTTGAACTGGATCTTTGGAGTGGTGTCTGTTCCAGTGGGCTCCTGAACACTGGTTATCCAGGGTATCTCCCCACTTGGTACACCCTCTATCATGGTGCCACTCTGCACCCATAATGCTTTTGCCAAGGCTGGCATGCTTGCTGCCCCGGCCTGGCTCTTTGTGCCCCTGGCACTCTCTTGCTGTGTGAGGTCAGGTTAACTGTAGCCAGAAACCAATTCCTTTCCCTCCCCACAGTCTCTTAAATAGCCCTCCTGGGCTCTGTGCTTCACTAGCACCTCTGGGAACAACTCCCCTGGGGTGTCAGGGTACAGACAGTGGTTATCTGATGCAGGCTGGGGAATCTCATCATTCCCACCCAACCTGGCCTCTAAGGCTCCCTTCCCACCATCCATCACATAATCATCCCGAGCCTCTGGATCCATTAGAAGTTCTGGCCAACACACTTTGCCTAGAACTTCTGAGGGCAGACTTAATTTATCTGGCCCTAGCTTGTGAGCAGTTCCCACTTCCTCTGGGTTTAAATCTCTTGGGGTATCAGGGGGCAGACATGGATTATCTGACCCCACCCAGGGAATATTCCACTGGGTCTCTGGCTCTTTGGGCTGGTGACTAGGCCCTGACACAGTCGTTGCCTGTTCTAGGGGACAACATTCTCCATCCCCAGGAGTTGGTAAAGGGACAGTATTTACCCCTCCCCACTCCTCACTTTGTTTACCATACATAAAAGCCTCTCCCCAACCCCAGTGAACATACTCCCTCTAGTACATAACGTCTGAGTTGTAAAAATACTTCTTGGGTATCGCATCCCACAATTGAACATACTCCGCCTCCAGTTGCTGCTCTTGCCGAACCAGGGGTTCTAGCAAAGGAGCCTCCGGGAACCATGGTTCCAGTCCCAGACCCCGGCAGCGTTCAACAAACAAGTTATTATGCCTCCTTGCAGTCCCCATGCCACATTCCGGATCCCCATTCAGAATCTCCTCGACCCCATATTCTAGATCCAAACGAAAATAGAGATTCTCTCTCCGGCCACCCAAGGACTCTATCCTGGCAAGGTACTGTTCCTCCAAGTCCATCTCTTTCTCTACCAGTTCCTCCAACCAGCTTGCCAGCTCATGGCCATGCCATAATTGCAGGAATGCCATCCATTGATTTAGCAGGAGTAGTCTGTAGTCCTCTGCTTCCCTCTGCTCCATTTTCTGGTCCTTCTCAGAGTATCCCACCACTATCACCAATTGTCACAACCCACTCTCTGGTTGGGGTCTGTTGACCGGATTTGGGTTACTCAGGACCTTGGAGGTAGCTGTGATTACAGGAACATCATGTCTCAGCCCTTGGGTTAGACTGAGAAATATTGACAGTAAGTCTGACGAATGTTACTGCAAGCATATGTCCCCGGGTAAATAATACATCTACACGCCACGTCTTGAAAATTATGAACAACGTTTTATTTTGGAACAACATATTTAAAACATTTCTCACACACACACACACACACACACAGTGGAGGGAGTGGCTGCCGTGGATCAACATTTCCCCTTTCTCTGGCCAATAGGGTAACCTCCAGAGTAACCTAATTACCTCTGTCCAATATAACAGAGGTAGGCTATGGGAACCACCAGACCCCTCCCATGGGCCAACCCCAGGTGTGGCCACCAAGCTCATTCTGACCCAGGCTCTCCCAGTGGAAACTTCCTGTTTGAGCTCCTAGCCCCCCCCCCCCCCCCCCCATTGTTATCTAGGTGCCTGGCTGTCTGCCCTGGCGCCATTGTCTTGGGATGCTATCACTTCAAGTGTTTACCTTAAGTGATAGCTGAAAAGCAGATTGTTAATCCACTCAGGTTACTACTATCTGTAGGCTGTAATATTGCTACCCAAGTACAGATAACACCCACTCTCCTCTCATACACATCTACAAATACAATACCCAATGTTTCACCCACATACAACCAACATATCCCACTAGCTCTCTCACATGACACCCATTACAATGAGCCTAAACATGGAAGGGATGGGAATATGCTAAAGGGTAAACTTATAATACTTTATCCCCTAGAACACAAAGTAACAATATAACCTTATAACAGTATAACAGGGGGTCTGCGAGCCCAAACCCCACTAAGCACAGATGTAGGTATCCTGTACTCCAGTTGTCTTCTACATGGCCATGTGGAGAGTAGAGTCCGATCATAAAATGGCTCCTAGAGGTGACCACTGCCAGTCCCAATATGGCTGTGCCAGTCACAAAATGGCCACCGGCACAGTTCACGCCAAACCCAATATGGCCACTGGCTGATTTATGACAACCTGTTCTAACAGAAATTACCCAATGCAGAAACGTACTAAACTTTTCAAAATAAGAACACGAAATTGCACAACCCATAGTTAAACATAAATCAACAAAATAATGATCCTGCTGCTATCCTTTACTCTGCCTGAGGACGGACACACACCAATTCTGCTGTCACCCTCCCTGTTATCCTTTCCTCCGACCGAGGACGGACGCCCTCCACTCCTGCCGGTGAAGCCTCTGGTATCCAGTCCTGCAACCGAGGATGGACGCTATCCCCTCCTGCAGCTGACCTCGTTATTACCCTGCCCTTCGACTGAGGGTGGGCGCGCTCCTCTCCTGCCGCTGACTTCCGTATTATCCTGTCTTCTGACCGAGGAAGGACGCCGTCTGCTCCTGCCGCTGTCCCTTTCCGACCTCCATCCACGATACAGCCCTTGGTCTCATCTGTCCCCACAGAAGGCCGTACATGTTCCTCTGCTTCTCTCTCTCCTCACCCATATCTACAATGACTAACACACCTCTCTCTGCTCGCCATTCTTCGAACCTGCTCACCCTGAACCCTTTCTGTGCTCCGTGGTTCTCCTCCTTGACCTTGACCTCCTTCCTGGAGAGGGCGCTCGCCTGCTCCTGCTATCCGCCGGCGAAGACCTCCTGTTCGCAGTTCCATCCAATCTTGCTGCACCACGAGAATGTAAACTCTATAATGTAATTATAGAGTCTTGCCTCCTATCTCTGCTTACCACCTCTGCCAGCCCTCTCCTCCACTTCCGGCTGCCTTTCCCCTCTGTGGCTCCCGAGAGATCCAGACGATTCTGTGTCCACTGAAAAGCGAGCTTCCTGCTGCAGCGGCCGCTGCCTCACGTCTGGCCCTCCTGTTGCCGCTTCTTGCCGACCCATCCCTGGCCGTTGTTTAGTCCCGGAAGTCGTCCTTTCCTCTGACACAAAACAAACAGACACAGGGCAACACAGCATATACAGTTTATTCACCATCTCCTGCTATCTCCCTTCTCCACTGAGGCTCCAAGTCCTCCTCCCTGCCAAGCTCCTCTGGGGTTCGCTCATCCTCTTGCTCTTCTATGGACGCTTTTCCCGCCCGAACCATCTGCTCCTCCTCTGACCTTTCAGCTTCATCTTCCTGGCCTCTTGCTTGCCCCCTTTTCATTCTCTGCTTTTCCTTCTTTCCTGCTCCCCTGCCTTATCCTGGCAGCTGTAATCCCCACCTTCCTCCTCCTTGTTCTTCTTTCCTGGCTGGGCTGTCCCCCTGCTGTGGAGCCTCTCTCTTGCCAACTCGTACCTGCCCCTTATTCTAGCTTCCTTCCTTCTGCGGTCCCCCTCTCAGACCTTTCCGCCATGATCGCGGCACCCGCCTCCTCACCTTCAGCTGACGTCATGCCACCCTCCACGCAGACTCTTCTTTTTTCCTGGGCCAGATCTCTCCACTGGCTCCGCACTGCGTTGTTCTTCCGTCGCCGGCATGACCTCTCTTGGCACAGCTCCCGCTGCCTCTCCTCTCTGCTTACCTCCTCCTGCAGCCGCTTCAGGTGAGTGCCTCGCAGGATCGCCAGCCCTCGTAAGCCCCTTCAAACTGCCTCCGGATGTCCCATGCTCCTCCCCAAGACTCCTTTGCCTCGCCACGTGCCTCCTCTGTGGTGTGCCACTTCGCCTGCGTCTTCTGGGGGTTATGAACACAGGACTCAGCCTCTCCAGGGGTCTAGTTCTTCTAGTCAGGTGACCTCCTCTCCCCCTCTGCCCGGGGACCTGGACAGCTCTGTGTCTCCCAATCCCTAGGGGCCGCTGCTTCATCCGCTGCTCTGATCGCTTCCACCAGTGACTGCAGCCATTCAGACCCATTCTGAGCCACTTGTGCCTGCAGTTGTTGGCCATCCACTATTGGGGTTGCCATGTTCCTACTTGCCTAGCCCTCATGGGAAGGGAACTAACTACTAATACACCCCTATTAATGACCTCTCCCCAATCTCCACCCCCATAACCACTGCTCTACCCTAGCACTCAGCCCGGTCAAAAGCCCCTTCCCTTAATTCTTTCCCAAGGGCTGCTATTCTTCAGAATAAAACTTGAAAAAAAAAATCTAGTGCAGAAAACACTAATGTATGTGTACCATCTACAATGTCTCTAATTATTCTTATTTAATTGTATTATCTCAGGTGATATCCTCCCTGAATAATGTGGCTATAGCACTAACTGCAGAGATAATAAAAATATAGCATGTAGAACACAAAAAGGGATTTATTTATATAATTCAACTGCAGATAGGAATTTAGTGGCACCTATGTATTTATTATTTTTGATTACGACACCATTTAATCCACTGTATATATATATATATATATATATATATATATATATATATATATATATATATATTTTAACTTGCTTTAGACATTCAAATGTGAACACAGATGTCCTTTTTTTTACTGTACGGTGGAGGGCTTCTATCGCTCTTTTGCCCACCATATTATAAATTATTGTTGTTGTGAACTACCTACTCATAATTTCCACAACAAAAGCTGAGATCCCGCTCCATGCTGATGATAGCCAGTAAGCTTGAAACAGCTGTACATGGATTGGATACTCAGCCTGTGTTTATTCCAACCTTGGCTTTGCATTAAAGCTGTGTAATACAGCATGCATAAGCTTAAAGGAAGCCATGTTTGATAATGGCTACGGAATGAAGAGTGAGGCATTTGTGGGCACATTTGTGTGTCCCAGCTCAACTTCCCAGAATGCAGTGTAATAACTGTTTTTATCGAAACTCTGAGCTGGAAGCAGGTTTTTTAACTTGCTTTAGACATTCAAATGTGAACACAGATGTACTTTTTATTTACTATATATATATATATAAAACAACAAAGTCAGAGGGGCTCATCAGAGAACGAACCAACTCTAACAGGTTGGTTCTATAGCCATGATAAGCTACTCTGAGAGCAACCTCTTTTAGCTCACTTGTGCCCTTCACAGGGAGAAATCTCCTGTAGTATATCAGTCTGGTCCCACTAAAAAGAGTGACCCAGCCCCGAAATACCAGGCAATTCTACCCTGAACAGGAGAAACAGCAAACTCCAGACGCGTTTCGGCCTTTATGGGCCTCGTCCGTGAGGTGCATCTGAACTCCCTAAGGCACAGTGAGCAAGGAGTCCACGTCTGGAGTCCCCTATTACCCTTAGGGAGACTAAACCCTAAAGGTAATTTGCATATAGAAAACAACAAAGTCAGAGGTGCTCATCAGAGAACGAACCAACTCTAATAGGTTGGTTCTATAGCCATGATAAGCTACTCTGAGAGCAACCTCTTGCTCACTGTGCCTTAGGGAGTTCAGCTGCACCTCACTGACGAGGCCCATAAAGCCTGAAACGCGTCTGGAGTTTGCTGTTTCTCCTGTTCAGGGTAGAATTGCCTGGTATTTCGGGGCTGGGTCACTCTTTTGAGTGGGAACAGCCTGATATACTACAGGATATTTCTCCCTGTGAAGGGCACAAGGGAGCTAAAAGAGGTTGCTCTCAGAGTGGCTTATCATGGCTATAGAACTAACCTATTAAGGTTGGTTTGTTCTCTGATGAGTGCCTCTGACTTACCTTTTTTGTTTATGCAAATTACCCTTAGGGTTTAGTCTCCCTAAGGGTAATAGGGGACTCCAGACGTGGACCCCTTGCTCACTGTGCCTTAGGGAGTTCAGCTGCACCTCACTGACGAGGCCCATAAAGGCCGAAACACGTCTGGGTTTGCTGTTTCTCCTGTTCAGGGTAGAATTGCCTAGTATTTCGGGGCTGGGTCACTCTTTTGAGTGGGACCAGCCTGATATACTACAGGATATTTCTCCCTGTGAAGGGCACAAGTGAGCTAAAAGAGGTTGCTCTCAGAGTGGCTTATCATGGCTATAGAACTAACCTATTAAGGTTGGTTTGTTCTCTGATGAGTGCCTCTGACTTACCTTTTTTATATATATATATATATATATATATATATATATATATATATATATATATAAGGATTTGATAATGATTGTAGACTACCACCTACATAACTCTGTTTAAAGCCAGACAGCAGCTGCAAAGGCAAGAAAAAAATTAGCTTGCATTAAGTGGTGGGGTATTCCATTCTGGGTCTCTACCTTGTTGTGGTGGAGTGGCTTGTTTACTTCAATGAAGCTGTGAGCTAAGCCATGTAGTGTCACCCAAGATGGGCAGGTGATAGAGAGATCAGACAAATTGTAGTCCACAAAAGAAGGAACTGGCAACCCAATCCAGTATTTTTGCCTTGAAAACAATATGGATAAGCATAACCAGACACAAGATGTGCCTTGCGTGTTGTGGTCCATAGGGACATGGAGAGAGTCTCGCAAGACTGGATGACTAAACAAACAAAAGACAGGTATAGAAGCAAGTATAATTCTGCAACTGTATAAATCCCTGGTGACACCTAACCAAAAATGTTCATTTGTAAAGTAGAAAAGGTTCATAGATGGAGAAAAAAGGGAGGGATTAGGAGATAAAGTGAGGCTAAGCAAATTAGATTTATTTTATCTAGAAAAGGCACCTATGAAGTTTAAAAAAGTATATGGTTCTTCACAGTTGATATTTAGTACTTAATATAAATACATTGTGGGTCAATACAAGGCTTTGACTTTCTTTACTCAGCCCTCCTTGAGCTTAAAAAGAAAAAAAGAAGAGTTCTCCTAAAGGGATTTTTACAGTAGAGGAATAAGATTTTGGAACTTGTCACCAAAAAAAGTTCTAACAAAAAATTAAATAGATAGATTTAAAAATGGGTTGGATATATTATTAAATAAAAAAAAGGCATACATGGCTATGTCACTTAACCAGAATATGAAGTATATTGTTCCTATAATAAAATGACTGACCATTGTTGGAATTAAGAACAATGTATCCCTTGAGAGGATGTTTTGATTGTTTTTTTCTTCTTTGCCTTCATATCAATGGAGATATAAAAAGATTGAGCTTGTTGTACGAAATTTATATATTTTCAACATTAAGCACTTTGTTCCTTCTTGTAATAAAAGTATTTCAAATAAATAAAGTATGAACAGTATTTAGAACCTAAATAGAGTATCTTAGGATTTAATATAAAAATCTAAGACGAATGTCTAAGCTCACTGTGAAGGTGAATATGTAACTTCTGAAGGTGTTTTAGATTTGGCTAATGCGAGCGGTGCTGCCATCTAAATGCAACCAGCAGATTGTAGGCCTGTCTATTTCTAATTTATTTAAGGGAGTTCACCAAAGGTTTCTGCCCATTAAATAATAGCATTTTAGAATTATTAAACAGCTGTTCTTTGTTTAAGAAGTTTGCTTTATGATTTGCCAATGTGAATCAGGGGAAATCAAGGACAATATATAAAAGCACACACAATTTTTTGCAGTTTTGAATAAAGATTAAATGGCTACTGTATTGGTTCGCTATCAAACTCTTAAGTATAAACAACATTTCAGTTTGTTGTGATTTAAAAAGTTAATACATTTTTGAAAAATATAAAAATGTTAAGTTATCTGGCTTTCCAACCATATTTGAGCTACCATCTTTTTTGTATTGTAGCAAATATTGCAGCTGCCTATTTACTACATGGCTTTTCTGGCATTGCCTGAGAAACGTGCTGCATTTCTTGCAATAACATGAACAATTTTCTCACAAAATAAAGTTTTAGGCCCTCATTCAATTGCAATTTGGCCAATTGAATAGGGGTCTAAATAAGCACATAACATATATTTTTTAAATAAGTTTTTGGTTACTGAAAACCTTGCTTTTGGATAGATGTTTACTAACTAAAAACTTCTTTAAAAAATATATGTTATGTGCTTATTTAGACCCCTATTCAATTGGCCAAATTGCAATTGAATGAGGACCTGAGTCATTGTTGTTTATACTGTAGCATACTTTATAAACATGTGACATTTTTCCTAAAATACAATGGTTCATTAATGTTTAAATTCTTTATCAATGTGTTGTATTAAGTAGGCATCAGGGAGGTTATTTTGCTAATTTGTAAATAAACCAAAAATATTGAGGTGAACGGAGTGGGGGTTGATTCCACATCTATTTTCCGATTCTCAGAATCCAACTGTTCTCCAAAACGGGATACTGGAAGAACATCCTGATTAACATTTTCTATATCAGAAAGGATCTTCTACCTTGTTAATGTTTTTAGACAGACACCTAATCTCAATTGAAATGTATTATTAATTATTGGAGTCATTAATTAAGTTATTGGCTTCTTATACAAAATAAGTTGACCTAATGGTGTTTTATTATTACATACACTAGACTCCACCTCTTTGACATTC
The DNA here is from genome assembly GCA_027410445.1 of Discoglossus pictus. NCBI lineage: Eukaryota > Metazoa > Chordata > Amphibia > Anura > Alytidae > Discoglossus > Discoglossus pictus. The sequence goes on from CM050175.1 coordinate 55,194,700, forward strand.
CCTGCAGAAGGCTCCCTGTACCCTATAGAATAAACTTCAAACCTAACATACAAACATCTCACCATTTCTGCTCCTCAAATATACCATAAACCGCTCACTGCACTCCAATATATATTATCAATAATTATTTTCCTATTGTTAGGTGCTTAACACCAGATAAATAAAGATAAATTATCTGAAAAACAAAAATAAAACCTAAAAAGTCTCTATTTAATTTGATTTCAATTTTAACCAAGTCGATTATAAAAATATATGCCTTAAAAACACAAGGAACTGTTGGACTTCTAGCATAGAAGATAAATTCTATAATCTCAGTGGATCCTCCTGCCCGGAAGGCTCTTCAACAGAAGTGTACTAAATGTCCTACTATAAAAAGAAGGAAACAGAAAAATTGGATGTATAAGCATTTTTGAAAGTCCTTTCTTTGAAAAAAATTGGATAGGTCAAAATCAAAGAATTTGTCTACACATATAGTATTATGTTTGAAAGTGCTCTGCTATCAGTTTTCAATACATAAATACATTTCTTGGAGGCTGTAACATTCAGGAATGGTATTGCCTAGCCCTTAGTATGCATATTGTATCCATAATAACCGGACTTGCTTAAGTAACTTATTTGGCAAAAATCCAAACGGCCGTTTCACCACTATGGCAATTTTCTCAGTGGCTATGTGTATACTGGAAAAGCCACAGACTCTCTAGGGTTTACATACCCTTATATCTTTCCCCATTTTTTCTTTTACGTTTGGATGTCTGTTTTGCATTAAAGTCCACACTTTCATTGTGTTTTTAAGGCATTTATTTTTACAAGCGCTGTGGTTTAAGTTTCAATCAAATTAAATAAAGTTACTTTTTAGGTTTAATTTTTCAGGACTCCCACCCTTGGAATACCCAGCATCCTTCTGTCAGACTCTCCCAATGGTGTGTTTAGGCCTAGTCCCACAACCCCTAAACCTGCAAATTGTTAAGGGGCAGCAGACTGCCTGAAGATCTAGTCACACATATAAGGATTTGTTGAATGCATACTTGCCATGCCAATTAATGATGTGAGGGTATTTTTTGTTTTTATTGTTCCTTATATTCCGTTCTATGTAAGGTCTGTTTGATTTTTTGATTTTACAACTGTTTTTATCCGTATTTAAATATAGATTAGAAGTTTTTATTGGATCTTATTTGTTACAATAGGAACATGAGGAACATTGGATTCTGATAAGATCTCTCTTTGGTTGGATTGAATGACTGTCACTTTGCATAGATATTTTTCAAGAGACAAACAATGAACAAATAGAATAAATCCTAATAGGGCAAGCCTTCCCCTCAAGCTGTAGGCCAACTAGCAGTACAAGAAATACTAAAGACCAGATGTTGTCTAAAAATGATTTTGCTTACATAGCTGTTTATGTTGTTAGTTACATACTTCAGAAAACTACAGTGGTTCTTTAATATTTCAAATAAGGAAATAAATTATTTACTGACATTAACCTATTCATAGCTCAAGGGGTTTCCAGTAAGAGCTGCACAGCAGAATATTATTTCTACCAAATATACCATAAGAAGGAGTCTGAAATAAGTCTTTGCTCATTTATACAGTGTCAGTATTTCAAGCCTTTGTTATTTTTGCTGCCGGTTGTCCCTTGATAAATGACACATCAGAAAGTGTGTATAATCCCATGCATTAGGTACTGGCCATTATGTAGCAATGGAGTGAATTGCACGGCCTCTCTATACAGCATGTAAAGTGCCTACAAGCACTCTCATAAGGGCCTGAATGTATTCCATCTCCTCTCTGTCATCCGTCAATCCCTCTTAATGATAAACTATGATTCCCTTCGTGACCAGGGACCTTGGTTTTCTTGATGCTTTGCAGAAGGAAGCCGTCAGGCTATAGCAATCAGCCCAGAAGGGTTATTGATCATTGCTAGTCATTGATAACCCACAGCACAGCTCATTGCCTGCACTCCCTATGAGGCAGGAGCTGAGTTTTCCACCTCAACAAGAGGAATGTAATCCCATTAAATGCCAGAGAAAATAGCCTGAGCTTTCTGCCTGGCTCTCGCTCTCTCTTTCTCTCTCCAGCGCTCATGTGGAATAATTGAAATGTGCTGCGCAGGGTTATTGCAGCTGGATATTGATTGATGCCTGTTTCAAGATTAAGATTTTAAATCTGTAGACCCACCTTGTTCTTACATGGCAATAAAATACAGCACAAGGGAATGAAAAGCAAAAGTCAATATATTTTACTTCATGTGAATGTCTGCTGGTTATACAATATATATATGTATTTAAATGTGTATAAATATTATTTAGATAAATACACACACACGCATATATATATATATATATATATATATATATATATATATATATATATATATATATATATATATATATATAGTGACAAGTTTATCAGTCTCCGCTGGGTTTGTGTCCATGTTTCTAGCACTTTGATGAATACAATTTCAGGAGACTGTATTACTTTACCAAATTTCACTATAATATAATTGCCATTGTTACAAAATAATACACAAAAAAAAAAAGAAAACAACAGGCTCCTACCAGAGCACTACCGTTATTGTTAGACAGTTCCCTAACTATCTGCTCTCATCCAGGTAATGCTGGGTGGAGCAAAAATAAAACAAACAGTCCAATAGTTAGTTCATAACTATTGGCCTGTATCCTTTAGAAGTCCAGGGCCTCGATTCAATTGAGCTATTGTTGTTTATGAGAGCTGGTAAATTAATTTGCTATTCAATTGGCGTCTTTTTGGGAGCCGCTAATGATCTATGGGTTACAGGTTGAAAATCCCTCTGGTTGTCAAGATCGTAACTTACAACCATCTAAGGCTTTCATCTTTCAAGCCTGCAAGAGTTACAATCGCTATTTAATTGCTACAATTCCTCAAGCCAGCAGATATTTTCCACCCGTAAATGTCAACTGCAGAAGAAAATCCTGCTGTTACCAAATAAAAAAATCATTATCGCAGTTTAAAAGACAGGGAAAGCGATGAAAGACATTAGAATTAATTGCACAACAGTCTCAAGCTCATAAATCTGCAATCAAAAATTATTATTTTTGTGTGTCATTTCAGTGTTATATCAATCTTAGGAATCAATGAGTTAATACATATCAGGCCACCTGCATGGACTAGAACATTTCCTTTGTTCCTTTATATTATTTTGTACATTGCTGGATTGCGAGTCTGATCGCATATCGGACTCCTAAACACTAATTGATTGACATGTAACCTCCATGTTTTACTGCCGTAATAATGATGGTCTCATTTTATATTGGCGGTTTCTAAAGGGGTAGTTACGGGCTTGCTTAATTGATCATGTTAACCCTCTGAAAAGCTACATACGATTGCATGGTTTACAGTTTCGGAGTTCGGCCCGCAGGCATACAGCCTGTACAACACAATCTGCGGGCTTGCAATTGAATGAGGCCCCAGGTTTTAATTCGAACGCAAAACTAATTCCACCTCCAAACTTCTGTATCACTCTTGATATCTCTTTTCCCTACTTAAAGCAGCTGTACTCACTTCTGGGTCTTTTCTTCTTTTAGACAAAACACTTCTGTTTTTCTCTCTCTCTCTCTCTCTCTCTCCAGCTCCAATAAACAGAGTACACTCTCTGTGTGTCTGTCTTCTTCTTCAAGCAGACTGTGGACATGGTTTATTTCCCAGCCTTTGCTGTAGGCCTCAAACACAGCATCTGTGACTGCTACTGCAGTCCATAAGTGTAAAAACCCAAATACCATTAGCAGTCTTAAGAATGCTGTACTCAGCTGTAGCTAATAAACCTGCTCAAGGTAACTCTTTCAGCCTTCCTGGGGAAAGGTTGCTGTGTAAAGTCTGTGGCTCATACAAACACCTAATACTATGTTAATGACCAATAAGAAGCATGGTCAACATTTGCCTTCAGAACAACTTCAGTCCATCTTGGAATTCTGCCATACAAGTTCTGAACTACAGTATGTGCAGTGGGATATTCTACCATTCTTACAGAAGATAGTCCTCAATTTCTTTAAGAGATGAAGAAGGTGAAAGTCTATGCATCACTTTGCCACCAATGAAGATTTAAAGATGTTTAGACCTGGTGATTGGGGAAGGCAAGCAAAGCTCGACTTCGTCTTGATGTTTTTGAAAGCACTCTTGAGTGTGTATGGAGGTATTATAATCCTGGAATATGAGAACATCATGAAGGAATAGACAACATCGGATGAAGGCATTCTTTAGCTGTCACCAAACATACACTTGTCCAAATATAGAAAAAAAGAGTTAAAGAGAATAGTAAAAAAAGACGGTATTACTTTTCCCCCATTGCTCAGGGGTTCAGGTTTTGTGTTTTATTTATCAGGTAATACATCTTTGTGCTTAGATGTTGGATACAAGCAGTTTTTGTATGGCAGCACTGCAATAAATTCCAGCTCTGTGAAGATCAAGATGTACAGTTTTTTTGCTGAGACTGGGTCATAAAAATGCTGATTCTACCCTGAAATAAATTCTGAGAGAGTGTACTTTTGTGGCATTTAGCAACTATCCTGTGAAGTGTCCATCTCTCCCTGTGAGTAGCTTTAACTTACAACCTCTGATTCGCTTTGCTGATGCAGATTGTCCATGTTTGGCATTTTCCAGTCATTATTTTTGAGGTTAGTTACCTTGACACATGAAATTATTTAGTTACCTCAAAGTCAAACTCCTTTTTCATGTCCACCACCTGAAACATAAATATATATTGCCTATATTCAGACTGAATAAAATAAATTGTATTATCTTACCCAGCTTTCCTATTTCCAACATTGTGAATGCTATTCTGTTGCTGATCCACGCGTGTCCAAATAAAGTGAAGAAAATCAGAGGCATTTGTGTTTTGATATCATGACTGGGTTTTGGAGTAGAATGTCGGTTTGTGGAAATGTTTTCTTCTACAAGTATTACTTGGAGAACACGCTTTTGTGGAGCAAGGAGATTTGATTATCACCCCCATCTAGCTCATTGAAAATAAAGAGCATGAGGGCTAAGTAGGGAGTAGTTAATCCAGGCTACTGCACAAGGGCTTAGGGTACTGAGGAACCCATAAATGAGACTGGCTTAGATGAATCAGTGGGATCCATGAACTTTTTCTTTATTTAACCCATTCCCAACCAGTAACTTCTTTATATATGCAAGGGATTGTTTGTTAATATTGGTGTATGATTTAGACTTGCATATATAAATATATGAAAATATTTGTCCACCTGTATGCAAATGAATGCAATGTAAAGAGATAGAAGAAGATAAAAGAATGGGAAAGTCAAGAGATCTCTTCAAGAGAATTGGGGACAAAAATGGTAGGGACTGTGATCTGAACAGGAAGGATCTTAACAGCAGCAATAATAATAATAGCTTGTCCAATAAGCTGGAGCCAGACATCTTGGAGAGTTAAGGGACATGGCTGCAGAACTTGATGGATCCCAGCTAAAATCCTCAAAATCCTACAAGATGATGCTGTGAAAGTGTTGCTTTCCTTATGCCAACAAAATTGAAAAAATAAAACAGTGATCAGTAGACTGGAAAAGATCAGCCTACATCCAATCAAAAAAAAGGCAGTGCCAAAGATTGCTCCAATTATCAAAAAATGCACTAATTTCACCTGCCAGCAAGGTAATGCTCAAGATCCTATAAGCTCAGCTCCAATAAAATATGGACCGCGAACTACCAGATGTGCAAGCTGGGTTCTGCAGAGGAAGAGGCATAAGAGATCAAATTGTCAATGTCCACTAGATAATAGAGACAGCAACTGAGTTCCATAAATATAATTGCTTCTGCTGAAAGCACGCGAAGAAGAGAGAGACAGAGGCAGAGATGGATAGATGAGGTCATTGAAGTAATAAACATGAGCTTTATGAAGCTCATAGGGGTGGTAACTGACAGATGTGGGGCTTCAGTCCATAGGGTCATGGAGAGTTGGACACAATGACCTAATTGGTGGAAATTTCAGGGTTAAAACAAGTCCAGCTGGTCCAGTATCTTGACAATGCCAATTTCCATTTCCAAATTTGTCTATCGTTAATTGTTTTACCGACCGTTATTTAGGGTATTTAAATCCCGTTTTTATTGCTTTTTTTCTCATCTGTGTGGGTACTTGAGATAATACTGGTTAGGGGGATGTCTGACACAAAGACAACTCCTCCAGTGTTGCCAGTAGATCTGCATCCACCTCACCAGCAGTGATGAGAGATCTTGGAGCAGGAAGCAAAATGATCAAAATTACTAAATAAAACTATAACCACTTCAGGACAAGAAATACAGCCGGCAGCATGTATCCTTGTACAGCAACAACTCTTTATTGAATCTATATGTAAAGCATGAAGCAAAATGGTAGACTGCACAGGCACATAGCTCATCATACAGCAGAAACCAAAACTATAGATTCCACTAGAGCATAACTACATGTAAAACAAAATGAATTAAATAACGCATTTCATTCTAAAACAATTATGCAATATCTTTAAGTTGGCTTCATCAAATGAGTTCAAGTACAGAGGCTGTTAAAAGTTCTTAATTTTTTAACTTTCAAACAAACTAAACCAATGATCGATGCAACTCTGAGATTGTTAAAGACTTACTCAATGTCCTTAAAAATGTGGGCACTTACACATGCATAAATAATGGGTTTTCATCTGTGAGTTGGTGAGTTTCAGTTTTATTTACTTCAGTTCTGTTCAGGGATTGCAGATTGAATATACATAGAAAAAAAAGTCTTCTATTTCACAAGCAACGGAAAGACAACATCTCCCTCTTGTGACACAGAGCTGTCCCCAACTGAGCTAAAAACATATGTGATAGATCAAACTGCAATAAATAGGCCAATATATATATATATTTATGTTAATTAACAAACTATTGATTCTAATTTCTTGTCAAGATTATTTTCTGCTGTTTTTAGTATTCTAGGAAGTAGTATGGATTAGAACAGTTAAATTTACATGCATACGTAGATCAATGGGAAAATACTGATTCAGCAACTGTGAGTCAAGTGTAGGAAGAGTTCTTAAGTGAATAGGGCTGCAGTCATCTTCACCCAATCAAATACAGGGATATGGTAATATGTTTTTTTTTAAAATAAAAAACTGCAACTGTTTTTCCAGTTTTAAAGGGAAATCCCCCTCCCCAGTGAGGTCATGAAGAAAGGTCCCGTGCTCCTATACTGTAGAAATATCTGTGCCTATACCATGAACCCTCCTCTGGATCGCTACCTTGTTGTGTTGAAGGGGCTTGCGTACTTCAATTAAGCTGTGAGCTAGGGTCACCCAAGATGGGCAGGTCATAGCCGAGAGGTCAGACAAGTCGCGGTCCACTGGAGAAGAAACTGGCAACCTACTCTAGTATCTTTGCCAAGAAAACCTTTTGGATAAGCACAGCCAGAGACTTAATGATAGATGTGCCTGGCATGCTGCGGTCCACGGGGTCATGGAGAGAGTCTGAACAACTAGACAGCAACATCTGTATTGGATGAAGACTAAAGTGGCACTTATAGGATTTTTTGAGAACCAGTCCACAGGTGGTGGTTACTCATTACACTCCTCTCTTTGCAGTGACCTAAATGCAACATTTTTAAAAGTCTTAAAGGACCACTGGAGTCACATCCTTACTATATATTTCTTTAAATAGCTAAACTTTATCAAATGTTTTGGGAAAGTACTCAGTTTTTTATTTATGTTTTCTCTTTTGTATGCCATTAAGATTTACTGCAGACTTCATGCAGGTTCAGTTTCAGAAGGGTGCACCAATGTAATCTAATACGCTTTCCACTCATCCCCACTGCTAGTTTTAGCTTCCCTGTTTCCACTGTCCAGATCAGGGGAGTAGGAACTGGGGGGGACATAATGAATAGGTGACACAAAATATAGCAGAAGTAAACTTAATGTTTTACCAGATTTGACCACTAGCTATGGAGCAGTATGTCTTTCCCATAAAATCTTTTACCTATAATGTATCCAATATATATATATATATATATATATATATATATATATATATATATATATATATATATATATATACACAGTATGTGTGTGTGTGTGATTTTCAAATATGTTGGTAGTAGATCCGCCCCTGCTTCCTGTCTTGAGAGTACAGTTGAATTATCCCCCTCAGATTTTTTTGTGCTCCTAATGGTTAATGGTCCAGATAGAAGCTTCCTTTGTATTCAAGTGAAATTACTAAAACAACATTATCCTCTGCAACATAATAATTTATAATGGTAACAAAGCTGTATACAATCTTTAAAGATTTTGCCTGTTTTTAAGTGTAGCTTTTCAATTAATTATATATATCACTTTGTTGCTGATTTTTTTTTAAATTCAGTCGTATCCGACTCTCTGTGACCTCATGGACACACCAGGCACATATTTATGTCCATAGTCATGCTGATCCACTTGGTCTTCATGGCAGAGATACTTGAGTGGGATGTCGTTCTTTCTCCTGTGGTCCACAGAATACAGTACTGACCAGGCCCAACCCTGCTTGGCTTCAGGGTGGTATGACCTCTTGGTTCCCTGACTGGAATCCAACCCAGGTCTCAGTAGTGAAAGCACCGAATCTGAACCACTGGACCTCCAGGAAAAATATAAATATAACTAGAGTATAACTATAGTGCAAAGCACATCTGCACAGTAATCTATTTCAGAATCAGGTATATGTAACATAAAAAAGTAAGTTTGTAAATGCTGTGCTCCATAGAGGCTTTGTGTTTTATATCTGACTATTCCTGGAGGGAGGTGCGCACAAGCTCATGATAAAACCTTGTTCTTTCTCAGCGATTCCATACAAAGCTAAATTATCTGTATTCTCTAGGTGCCTTCACCGACTCTGAAATTGAAAAGCAAAAATCTGGATACCAGCATTTCTTTATATTTTACTGTACAGTCTTTATTTTAACCACTTCAGGGGGTGCTGAAAATCCAATTCCTTTCCCCATTCCTTACATGACACACAACATGCAGGGAAATTGTAAAAGTACAACTGAAGTGTTTTATTTACAGCAAAAATCAATTTATACATGGTCAGGCTTTTCAAAAGTTTAAAATAAATAAAATGAATTTCCCTGAAAGCGTCCTCCTTGGACGAAACGTGTAGCAGCCCCTTCTTTTTTTTTTAACTATCTGAAAATTAGTATCTTGTAAATAGTATTTGAACAGGTGTGTAAAACACTGTACCCCCCTTCAGGATCTCTACCTTGTAGTGGTAAAGGGGCATGTGTACCTCAATTAAGCGCTGAGCTATACCATGTAGGGTCACCCAAGATGGGCGGGTCATAGCAGGGAGGTCAGACAAATCTCGGTCCATTGAAAAAGCAACTGGCAACCCACTCCGTGAAAACCTTATGGATTAGCACAACCAGACACAAGATGTGCCTGGTGTGCAGCGGTCCATAGAGTCACGGAGAGTCGGACAAGACTCAACAACAACAACACAGTACCACACCTTATCTAAGTAAAAACACTATTTTATTTATTTTTAACACTTCTTTTCAGTCACATATATGATTATTAGTTTAAAATATTAGTGTTTTCATTATTTGGTGTCTCAAATTAAAATGAATTTGTAAAAATAGTGTACTATAAAATTAGATCATAGGGGTCTAGTGTGATGTAATATAATCATATTTGATATTATGAACGATGCCACCTAACGTCATAGATGTGGTCATGAATGATGTGATCTGAAAACCTATGCCAGGGGAAAGAGAGATGTTAAGGTTGCATGCTACCTTAAATTTCCCAATTTCCTACATTTTTCTCAGCATTTAGTTTCTCCATCCTGCACTCTAATATTAACTATACTTTAATGCAGGTTTTGACGATAAATTTCCTGCGTTTTTTTTCTCTACTATAATAAAAATAAAAATTAACTAACTTTATTCTATTGATTTGTAATATTAATAACCCACAAGTAGTAGTAGTAGTTTTTTTTAATCAATGTATTATTATATCATTTGAAATCAAAAGAAAAACAACTGTTACATTTCCTAAACAACTGACTAGTGTCAATACAGGATTAGCAGAGTTCACGTTGTCTGTAGAAGGTGCAGTATACAGATGATTAGTGTAGTGTCAGTAAAGGATTAGCAGAGCTCACACTGTCTGTATGAAGCTCATATTATTATATGCCGTATTTATCGGCGTGTAACAAGCACTTTTTCTCCCTGAAAATAGGGGGCAAATTATAGGTGCGTGTTATACGCCAATATTCCCTCCCCCCTCCTCATCCTCAATCTTCCTCATCACTCTAAACCCCCTCCGCATTCTAACCCCCCCTCAACCTAAACGCCCCCTCCTCAACCTAAACCCCCCTAAATACCTCCCCCTCACTTACCTGCTTTAGCTCCGGCCTCCGCTCCTTGACCCGGTGACGTCTCACGTGCTCCAGCGCGCCACGTCATTAGCATATACTGGGTGGCACCCGGTATATGCTAATGACGTGGCAAGCTGGCGCACATGTGACGTCACCGGGTCGAGGAGCGGAGCAGAGGCCCTAGCAGAAGCAGGTAAGTAAGGGGGGTTTAGGTTGAGGAGGAGGGGGGTTTAGGTTGAGGAGGAGGGGGGTTTAGGTTGAGGAGGGGGGTTGAGGATAGGGGGGTTGAGGTTGAGGAGAGGGTTGAGGATAGGGGGGTCGAGAAGGGAGGATGAGGATGGGGGGGTTGAGGAGGGGGGTTGAGGAGGGAGGTTGAGGAGGGGGTTTGAGGAGGGAGGTTGAGGAGGGGGTTGAGGATAGGGGGGTTGAAGAGGGAGGTTGAGGAGGGGGTTGAGGATGGGGGGGTTGAGGAGGGAGGATGAGGAGGGAGGTTGAGGAGGGGGTTGAGGTTAGGGGGGTTGAAGAACGAGGATGAGGATTGGGGGGTTGAGGAGGGGGGTTGAGGGGAATTGAGGATGGGGGGTTGAGGAGGGGGTTGAGGAGGGAGGATGAGGAGGGAGGTTGAGGAGGGGGTTGAGGATGAGGGATGAGGAGGGAGGTTGAGGAGGGGGGTTGAGGATGAGGAGGGAGGTTGAGGAAGGAGGATGAGGATGGGGGGTGGAGGAGGGGGTTGAGGAGGGGGTTGAGGAGGGAGGATGAGGAGGGAGGTTGAGGAGGGGGTTGAGGATGAGGATAGGGGTTGAGGATGAGGAGGGGGGTTGAGGTTGAGGAGGGGGGTTGAGGATGAGGGATGAGGAGGGAGGTTGAGGAAGGAGGATGAGGATGGGGGGTGGAGGAGGGGGTTGAGGAGGGAGGTTGAGGAGGGGGTTGAGGATGAGGATAGGGGTTGAGGATGAGGAGGGGGGTTGAGGTTGAGGAGGGGGGTTGAGGATGAGGGATGAGGAGGGAGGTTGAGGAAGGAGGATGAGGATGGGGGGTGGAGGAGGGGGTTGAGGAGGGAGGTTGAGGAGGGGGTTGAGGATGAGGAGGGAGGTTGAGGTTGAGGATTTTGCTTAAAAGTTCTTTATTTGAATTATTTTTTTCCCCCTGAAATTCCCTTCTTAAAATGAGGTGCCTGTTATACACCGGTGCGTGTTATATGCCGATAAATACGGTATATAAAATTAGAGCATTGCTTCTGACTTGATTATAGAGGGGCTCTCCCTCGAAAGCATTGCATATAATAGTTGTCAAACTGCAAGACGTCACGCTTTGCAAGATGCGTACGATTTAGGCTAAGCGAGGCGACCCGTTAACGCATAGAACTTAGCCGATGGCGCTCATCGCTGCGAGCCTCGCAAAGCAAGGCAAGCCGTTAAACCATAGCACTTAGCCGCTGCGAGGCAAGCCGTTAAAAATACGAGCTACAGGACTTAGAAAAAAAAAAGACTGAACAGAAAACACACTAAATACACCCCAAAAAATTACAAAAACATCACAGACAGCATGGGACAACAGCCAGGACGTCTGTGAGTGAGGTGGAATGCAAATTTAACTCCATTTAGACGATTTTTGCCACTCAAAGATCGACTGAGCAAGGAAAAAAATGGCAGCCGAAAAAACGAGGCTACACGACCCCGGACCACGCAAAATACTGCAAAACACATAGCACTTTACACATCACACTACGACCTACAAAATACACTATTATAAAAGCCGTAAAATGCCCACGAGACGCGTACCACATTAATAACATTACGACTATACAATGCCGCTTTACACAATAAACCAACGGCTTTACCTCGCGCACGCAGCCTATTTAGAATGCACAGTTCAAACATTCATTACACTTTATAAGCAGGGCACCAACATTTACAATGTATATTCTATGCAGATGCAATGCAAACAGATTGTTAGCTCTTCAGCCTATTGCTCGCTGCATATATCAATTATAAATAAAGTATATTAATTATTATTATTATTTAAGAAATCATTCATTATTACTTAACTACATATACATAGAAATATGTATTTCTCTCAGAGGACCAAAAGTACACAACAGGAGCGGCTCGCAATGAGCGCCGAAGGCACTCATTGCGAGGTATGTAATGAGCGCCGAAGGCGCTCAGCGCAAGCCTTGCAATGAGCACCGAAGGTCCTCACGGTTTCAATTATGTCTCAAACAGCATTCCCATGGCTTCAAATTTTATTGCCCCGTCATTTTTGATGGTAAAGTCACTAGTGTCATAATAATTATGAATATGTTTGTCCAATAGAAAATATATCACTATATAATATACTGCAATACTCTGATTATTCATCTAGATTACTGGTCACTCATGGCTACAATATATATATATACATACATACATACATGCATACATAAATATGAGTGAGGTAGCCATGAGTGACCAGTAATCTAAATGAATAATAATAATAATGAATAATAATATATATATATATATATATATATATATATATATATATATATGCTCAAAAGTTTGCATACCCTGGCAGAAACTGCAAAATGTTTGCATTTTGGCGTCTTTTTGCGGCCTCCGAACGGCTTCCGAGTTACAGGCTTGAAAAAAAAAATGTGGATGGTTAAACCCGATAGGCCCGCAAATTTATATATATATATATATATATATATATATATATATATATATATATATATATATACACACACACACACACACATATATATATATACATATCTAGCCCCACGCTGATGATAGGCAGTAACCTTGAAATGGCTGTAGAGGGGTGGGATTCCTGGCTTGTGTATAATCCAACATTCAAAGCTGTTTGATACAGCGGGCATATGCTTAAAGGGTCGATTACTTTAGCATAATATGAAGGACACCAGTGGAAAGATCTCATCAAGGCAAGTTTAAATACTTTTTACATTTATGAAATACGTACATTTTTGATGAAGATATTGCATTTAAAAAAAATATTTTATATTTATTTTTCTGAATTGGTCTGCCTACTGTGTAATTCACGGGGGTGCTTACACAGTGACATCATGCAGAGAGGCTGGATCTTACTAGAAAGTGAAGCACTAATCTGTGAATATGTGAAGCAGCAGCAGAAAGTTACACTCACACGCTCACTCAGTCACACACACACACACACTCTGTGTGTGACTGAGTGTGTGTGACAGTGTGTGAGTGAGAGTGAGTGTGTGTGAGTGACTGAGTGTGACTAAATGAGTGTGACTGAGTGAGTGTGATTGTGCCAGTGTGGGTGAGTGTGACTTAGAGTGTGACTGACTGAGTGTGGGAGTGTGACTGACTGAGTATGTAAGTGAGTGTGTGTGACTCACACACTCACACACAGTCATACTCATTCAGTCACACTCAGTTATTCACACACACAGTAACACACACTCACTCATACAGTCACTCACTCACAGTCACTCAGTCACACGCTCGCACTCAGTCACACACACACACTCTGTGTCACTGTTAATGAGTGTGACTGACTGAGTGTGAGTGAGTGTGTGTGTGAATGAGTGAGCGTGACTCAAACACTCAGTCACACACACAATCACAGTCACTCAGTCACACACTCGCACTCACACACTCAGACACACTCACACACAGTCAAACTCACAAACTCAGACACACACTCACAGTCAAACTCACAAACTCAGACACACACTCACAGTCACTCTCACACATTCAATCACACTCACAAACTCAGTCACTCATGCAATCACTCAGTTACACTCACATGCAGTCACTCACACAGTCAGTCACACACACAGTCACTCAGTCACACACACAAAGTCACACGCACACAGTCACACACACACACTCAGTCCCAATCCAACACCCCGTCACACTCACACTCTCAGTCACTCCATTACACACACACATTCAGTCACACTCACACACTCAGTCACACTCATGCTCACTCAGTCACACTCATGCTCACTCAGTAATACATGCTCTCACTAATGCTCTCACTCAGTCACACACACAGTCACACTCACAGTCACACACAATCAGTCACTCACACATAGTCAGTCATGCACACACAGTCTCAAACACTCACTTATGCTCACACACACACTAAGCCACACACACACACACACACAATCACTCATACTCAGCCACACACAATCACTCATACTCAGCCACTCACACACACTCATACTAAGTCACACACACTCACTCATCCTCAATCACACACACACTCAGTCACACACTTACACACACACACACACACACTTACACACTCACTCATACTCTGAGCTATGAGGTAACTATGCCTTTAAGGGAAGACATGTTTCATATGGTTATGGATTGCAAGAGTGTAGCCTTTGTGGGCACATTTGCATGTCCCTGTCAAGGTTTCCAGAATGCAGTGAAACAAGTATTTTTTTAACTTGTTTTAGATATTCAAATATCAACACAAATGTACTATTTATTTACTGTACATACATACATATACGTAAGTCCACAACACAGGCTGAGATCCCGCTAATGATAGCCAGTAAGCATGAACAAGATGTACATGGATAGGATTCTCAGCTTGTGTAAAATACGGTCTTGGCTTTGCATTAAAGCTGTGTAATATACATACATACACATACATTCATACATACATACATATACACACACACATATACTGGCACTCCTGCAAACTTTAGCACAATAGATAAAAATGCAAACAAGGGGTAATTTAACCTCTTCATATCTGACTACTTCAAACTGCAACAACGTAATTGTTACCTTGTACAGATAAATCACTATATCTAAAAGCAATTTGTACCACACTCACAGGAAAGACACATCTCCTCCACAGCATATTTTATAGACCCAATCTGGTCGCATCCCACAGACATTAAAAGTCTGCCTGCAGGAAAATATATTTTTTTTAAATTAGATTTCAGAACTTCACTTTACAATGAGCTACAGATCCACCTGACCACTCAGCACATCTCTCCTTCATAGTTATCCAGCCATGTTATAAGATGCAATCTAATTGTAGCTGTTCATTAACTCCCTTAGGACTGAGTGTATACCAATAGTGAATTTCATTACGCCTCCCATTGCGACAGGAATTTACATTAATTCCAGCTCTTAAAGGGATAGGAATATGATCAATAACCATGTACTGTAATGATGGTAAATTATATCCATATTGAAGAAAGTACTTGGCAGCAGGATTTTCTAATGGTGGTAAGGTGCAAAGCCCTTCTCTCTCTAAGGGTTTGCTCCGATTTCCTCACGTAATATAATCCACATAAACACACAATAATATATACTATGAGTATTCATGGAAGTCATGCGATGCTTGATATAGATATGTTTTCCTGAATGTGGATACCTGAACGAATTACCACTCAACAAATAATTACACGTTATGGACGATACACATTTGTAGCACCCAAGTTTCAAAAGGCTTCAGCTTTAACTCTGGTTGCTTATCTTAATGTGTTTTTCGCAAGTAAAGCCCTCCTATTTACTCCTTTTATATGCCATCAAATGGATATTTGGTTTTAGTTATGTTAGAAATTGGTCAACCATCATGGAGATTGTGAGGTCCCCAGTGCAGCAGTGCAGTTTAAATGTTCAGAAGGTCTTCCGTGACTTGGGTATTTCTTTTGTTGCTTAGTAATATCTGGATCAGAAAGTGTTTCATGATTTGAACACAGAACCATTATGTTATATTATTAAATGTGGACCACCAATAATGTGTGCGGTGAAAATGGACCAGGGTTTTAGTATCAGGAAAAGGATGATTTAACATAGGAAGTGTTGGGATGGGTCAGGTTTGGATGGATAATAGTTTTTGGTACTGGTTTTAAATATTTAGAGGCTTGTAGAGTATTGTTTTAAAGATGTTTTGGGTCTGAGAATGCGGAGGTAAGTTACAAAGCTGCAAAGGAAATATTTCTTGAATGTAGGAGTCAGAGGACATTATGAGACGGGATATCAAAGGTTCGCGGAGTGAAGGGACTTCATGGAGGGGATATTCATAAACGGGAGACACATGGTGGGACAATGACATGCAGAGTACCTTAGATTTTAGAACTAGTAGATTTAATTAGATCCTGCATTTTTCACTTAAGTACATCAGGACACAGGGGTGGAGCCCAGTAGCAAGGTAGTGTCAAAACACCAGGCAGCAGAAATTGCCGCCTGCCCAAACTTCTGGACTGTTTACCAACTCTGGTTTTGCTCCTGGCACTTAGGATAGGTCAAGGCAAAAGTGAAAAAAGTCAAGGAGCTAGATATCAGCAGAGTCCATGTGCAAAGCCAAGGTTTGGGACCCTAAGAGTAAAATGGTCAGAGCAAGCCAAGGGATAGAGTACAAAGTATAATCAAGCCACTTATCGTGGTGTCACTGAGTAGGGTATATCAAGCAATGGGCAACAATAAATATCACAAGCAGGAATAAAGGAACACCAAGATGGAGAAAATAACCGAACATGGTTTCTCAGTTGTGCACCTGAGTGTGCATGTCAGTCTTCGCTCCAGAGCA
This sequence comes from Discoglossus pictus, assembly GCA_027410445.1. Classification (NCBI taxonomy): domain Eukaryota; kingdom Metazoa; phylum Chordata; class Amphibia; order Anura; family Alytidae; genus Discoglossus; species Discoglossus pictus. Next base: position 55,211,572 of record CM050175.1, read on the forward strand.
GGGGTGAGAAAGTTCGGTCCTGGAGGGCCACATACATGCCTGGATTTGAAGATTTCCTTTCTGTGCACAGGTGAGTGAATCAGGATGACTGAAGAAGTGATTGACTCACCTGTGTGGAGCAGCGATATCATTAAATCCACGCCTGTGTGTGGCCTCTTTTGCCCACCCCTGCTCTAGAGTGCCATGCATGAGATAAAGATTGTAAAAGCAAATTATATACACAACACTTAACAGACAAAGGACACCCTAGAAATGTACAGACTAGAGCACGTTAAGGGTGCACCAAAAAAATGACACACAAAGTTAGAAGAGGTAAGAACGAATGAATGGCCAAGCCCCTGCTGGAGAGTATAACAGCAGTGGAGTGGGAACCAGTGTTGGGATTTCCAGAGAAGAGCAGCAGTTTTGAGAATGGATTAGAGTGTGGAAGGTAGGTAATAAAAATGCCAACTAGGAGGGTGTTGAAGTAGTATAAAAGGGATCTGATGAATGAGTGAAGAAGTGTTTTGGGGGGGAAGGAATGCCAATTACAGCTATTAAAAAATCATATGGAATTAGTGATGAACCAATATAGCACATTACAATTATTTTTGTGATATTTCATTAATAAATAATATGCACACATTAAAAAGAAACGGTAATATTTATCGTTGTTCTTTCCTTAATGAGAGTAAAAGAGTTAAGAAAAAAAATCACTTGCTGTTTCATCTATTTCTAAGCAAATTAAATGTTATTTGATCAGCTGTTAGGGAGTGAAGAGTGCTAATTAACCTGGAATGGGAAGTGACTCGCATTACTTCAAGCACCAAGCTCAGATCCATACACCTGTATGTTTTAATTAAGTGCAAAACAAGCTTTCGGCATCCAATTAGATAGATTTCTCTTTTTTTGTACATTAAAGCTTATGGTTTACTGAAAAGCTAATTAAATTGGGTTTTAAAGCATGCATTTCAATATTTGTCAGCGGCAATAACTAAACCTCAGGGGATATTTAATAAAACTATACTGATGATGGAATGGAAAACAGGATGGAATTGTCTGTAATCTAAGAGAGCTTATACAGAGGAATCTGAGAAGATCATGCGGCAAAAACAGCTGCAAACAAGGACTAACAATTTTACTGAACATAATTTCTTTAGGATTCTTGTATATTGATTTCTACAACATTTACATGTATTTCTACTGTATGGTATCACAGAGAATAGCAAACGTGCAGTTTGTGGGTTTCCCTGAGGTTGAATTCTGCAGATTAGTTGTTTGAGAATTAAAAGGGCTACTTAATTCAGCACAATTTGGAGCACACCATAAAGATCTCCTAAAATCCTGTTGAAATACTTTTTTAATTTTTTAAAAACGTGCATGAGTCACCAACTGGTTACTGCCAGACCCGCAACTATAGTTAACCCTCAAAAGATCGATCTGTGAAGATCATGGGATGCTGTAAACATTTAAACAGATCAGTTGTGGGTTAACTTCCTGGGTCCTGGGAAAACTCCTATCAATTAGTGTCCTCACTGCATGACTCTACAGTCTGCTATTAATCATGAAACTGATAGTAGGCAGGATAGACTGTGTTTGTAAACAGACTTAAAACTTTCGATGTTTAAGCTGTTTTTAGTGTAATAAAACAATAAATAATTTTGCATACAATATTGTGCTCTTTCACTCAATTAACAGCACCAATAGTGAGATAAATAGCCCTTTAAGGTGAAATTAGAGGAGTTACAACATAATGTGATCACTTTTCCCATGTGAATCGAGACCTCTGGAAGACATTGCTTTGAGAAATAGAAATGCAAAAGAGGAGCAGCAAGTGGGATATGGAGCAGCAAGTGCGTATCTGAATGACTTAGGGCAGCATAAAATCTAAATACATTCATGCTTCTGACTGTATCTATAATACAGCATAGATATAGAAATCGGAGAGCATATCACTTAAAACTATGTTGTGCCTTGAAGGTGATTTTAAGAAGGTATATTTTTTCCTTTACTTGTTTTCCACTTACTCCAAGTGACAAAACAAGTACAGAGAGACTTTAATAAAAATGGAATAATGCAATTAAGGATGAATTGGAGATGTAACTTAAAAGGCCATTATATTTTAGGGAAAGGAAAAAAAACTCACATATTTGTGTCATATCTATCAAACTAAAAGCATTATAAGTTGTGTAATCCATGAACACAAAACCATTGTGGTAGAAAATATTGATAATTCACATTTTGTCTCACTTGGGCACCTGCTACTAGCTTAGAGATTGCATAAGAGTGTCTATCTAATCCATCTCTTAAAGAGACTCTGTCATGCTACAAACAACTGGTTTTTGATAGACAGGCAATCCCAAAATTTATATACAAGCCACTTTAAAACATATGAGATTTTTTTTAGGTAGTTATTTTAGCCCCCATATCATTTTATTACTCTTGTAACAAAAGATCTCTTGTCGCCACACCTACTTCCTCTACCTCAGATCTTCAGTTGCGTACATTTTATTATTTTTATTTTATTCTTTCTTTCGCTCCAGCTGTAGCTATATTATATGCTTTATATAATGTGTAATAACTGTATTTCTCAGAATTCTGGACATGAAGCAAGATTTTTAACTTGTTTTAGACATTCAAATGTGAACACAAATGTACTATTTATATACTGTACTAATGTTCAGTGGAGGCTTCTATCACTCTTTTGCCCACCATATAATATAAATGATTGTTGTGGTGAACTACCTACTCAAAATATCCACTACACAGGCTAAGGAACCGGCCTAACGCTGACAGGCAGTAACCTTGAAACGGCTGTACGTGGGTGGCATTCCTAGCTTGTGTATAATCCAACCCTAGCTTCCCTTAGGCATATGCTTAATGGAAGCCATGTTTAATATGCTTATGGATTGCAAGAGCGAAGTCTTTGTGGGCACATTTGCATGTCCCTTCGAATGTTCCCAGAATGCAGTATAATAACTGTATTTCTCGGAATTCTGAGCTGGAAACAGTACATTTGTGTTGACATTTGAATGTCTAAAACAAATTAGAAAACCTGTTTCCAGCTCAGAATTCCGAGAAATACAGTTATTATACTGCATTCTGGGAACATTCGAAGGGACATGCAAATGTGCCCACAAAGACTTCGCTCTTGCAATCCATAAGCATATTAAACATGGCTTCCATTAAGCATATGCCTAAGGGAAGCTAGGGTTGGATTATACACAAGCTAGGAATGCCACCCACGTACAGCCGTTTCAAGGTTACTGCCTGTCAGCGTGGGGCCGGTTCCTTAGCCTGTGTAGTGGATATTTTGAGTAGGTAGTTCACCACAACAATCATTTATATTATATGGTGGGCAAAAGAGTGATAGAAGCCTCCACTGAACATTAGTACAGTATATAAATAGTACATTTGTGTTGACATTTGAATGTCTAAAATAAATTATAAAACCTATTTGATTTCGCCCCTGTTCTAAAGTTTGCATACCCTTAGTTCTTAATACTGTGTATTGCCCCCTTTAGCATCAATGACAGAGTGCAGTCTTTTTTAATAGTTGTCTATGAGGCCCCTAATTCTTGCAGGTGGTATAGCTACCTATTCATCTTGGCAAAATAACTTCAGGTCATGCAAAGTCTTGCATGAACCTCACGTTTGAGATCTCCCAAGAGTGGCTCAATGATATTAAGGTCAGGAGACTGATGGCCACTCCACAGCCTTCACCTTTCTTCTGCTGTAACCACTGGAGGTTCAACTTTGCCTTGTGCTTAGGGTCATTGTCATGCTGGAAAGTCCAGGAGTGTCCCATGCGCAGCCTTTGTGCAGAAGAATGCATATTGTCTGCCAATATTTTCTGATAACATGCTGCATTCATTTTGCCATCAATTTTCACAAGATTCCCCGTGCCTTTAGAGCTCACACACCCCTAAAACAACAGTGAGCCACCACCATGCTTCACAGTGGGGATGATATTCTTTTCCCTATAGGTCTTGTTGACCTCTCTCCAAATATAGCGCTTATGGTTGTGACCATAAAGCTCTATTTTGGTCTTGTCACTCCAAATTACAGTGTGCCAGAAGCTGTGAGGCGTGTCAAGGTGTTGTTGGGCAGTAAAGGCTTCTTTCTGGTAACTCGACCATGCAGCTCATTTTTGTTCAAGTATCTTCATATTGTGCTTGTTATAACAAGGACACCATCTTTTTCTAGAGCAGCCTGTATTTCTCCTGAGGTTACCTGTCGGTTTTTCTTTGTATTCCGAACAATTCTTCTGGCAGTTGTGGCTGAAATCTTTCTTGGTCTACCTGACTTTGGCTTGTTATCAAGAGATCCCTGAATTTTCCACTTCCTAATAAGTGATTTAAAAGTACTGGCATTTTCAAGGCACTGGATATATTTTTAAATCCTTTTCCATCTTTATGAAGTTCCATTACCTTGTTACGCAGTTCTTTTGACAGTTATTTTCTGCTCCCCATGGCTTGGTATCTAGCCTGCTCAGTGCATCCCCCTGAGAGCTAACAAACTCATTGACTATTTATGCACAGACACCAATTGCAATTTAGAAAGCCACAGGTATGGGAAATTAACCTTTAATTGCCATTTTAACCTGTGTGTGTCACCTTGTGGGTCTGTAACGAGGCCAAACATTTAAGGATATGTAAACTTTTGATCAGGGACATCTGGGGGATTTTTGTTATCTTTATGATTTAATATGTGATAATAAATGGCTTCATGTGATCACTATCCTTCAATAAAAAACATTGTTTTTGCATGATCAGTCATATTTTCAAAATAAGTGACAAAATTTGACAATTTCTGCCAGGGTTTGCAAACTTTTGAGCACAACTGTACATACACACATATATACACACACATAGTAATTAAATAGTACATTTGAACATCTAAAACAAGTTAAACTTGCTGCCTGCTCAGAATTCTGAGAAATACAATTACATTGCATTCTGGGAACCTGGGCAGGGACATGCAAATGTGCCCACAAAAGGCTTATATATATATATATACACACTTATACAAAACAAAATACAGAATCATTTCACACTCAGCCGACCAACATTTCATCCTTACCAAGACACATAGGTGTAGAAGCTAAAGAAAATCTGGGGGGATTATCACATATAGTATAAGAATACCACACAACTGCTTCTCTACACATAAACACACATATTAAAAAATCTGGGAGGGATTTGTCCCCCTCGTCCCTCCCAGTTCCTACACCCGTGAGATCTTTATCAAGATAAAGATATAAGCACATAACACATTTATATACACAGTATATAGCTCAGCCAAGCCTTGAGATTATATAAACACACACACACATATTATATATATATATATATATATATATATATATATATATATATATATATATATATATATATATATATATATATATATACATATATACACACATACATAATCACTCAGTGGGTCTATAACAAAGTAGTTAAATATTTTATGTTTCTGCATGAAATCTCTCAAGTGAAATAGGTTTTCTATCAATGTTTTATAGTATAGTTTATTGTATTCAGTCTTGCATTTAAGCCCTGCAGAATTTGGTAGGATACTTATAAACCGTGTGTATAAAACAGTGGCGTCTAGTTCCAGTGCATAGCTCTGTTAGTCTCACCCAGGGGCAGCCAGTGCAATAAAATGATTCCATAGGTGTCCTTACCTGACCTTAGTTATGTCTACTGTAGGTTGATGCCTGTTGACGCGGCTGTCTGACCTACATTGCTTCCTTCACTCTGTCAAGAGCTGCTACTGGCAGACTAGCCCAAAATACCAATTAGTCTGACTGTGAAAGAAACTCATTCGCCCAACTGTGCAAACAATTAAACTTGAGCACTTTTTCCTCCTATGGAGCTGGCTAGATATAAAAATGATTAGAGTGGGAAGTCGAAAGACTTCTCAAGTGAGAAACTTAGAGCTCAAAGTACAAATATTATTTTCAGATGGAAATATATATATATGTATATAGAGAGAAATAATGAAGAATATTATTCTACCTCCTAATGATTTGAAGGTCCAGTCAATGTCAGCTCTGAATTACTTACATACTTCAAAAAAATTGGAGCAACATGAACTATTCAAATTTATAAATAAAAAAAAGCCCTTAAGATAGGAATGAAGATCGGAATGTTCTTAAACTTAATGCATGAAAATAAGCTGCTGATTGCTTCAAAAAATGAAAAGAATATATAGCAGAACATACAGTGAAAAGGCTGTTACAGATCATTTGTAATCAGCAGGGTAGTCATTATTAGAGAAGATAATACAATAAAAATGTAGAAACAAATAGATACTAAAGAAAAAAAATTAAATGTGAGAAAGTTGAAGGATGTATTATAAAGGCAAATGTTGTTCTGTGGGCAAGATTCACTAAGGTATGTGGAACAATTTGAATTTCCCCCTTCTCCCCTGAGTGATCCCACTCAGCCACTTACAAATTCACTAAACAATGTCCCCCATTACTTTAGAGTTTAAGTTTGTGAGTTTTCAGTCTTGTGAGGTGCCTTAGTGATTCTAAGTTCAAAAAGACAGGGTCCTGCAATCTTTGCAATGGGTTAAAATTGTTTTTGCCTTGTACTTAACCCATATACAGTATAGCCCTATGGAATGTTAAATAAATAGGACCAATAATAATAATAATAATATTCATTTTTGAATTATTTGGCATGGCTTTGTTCAGTCCTATAGCTTTTTTGCTTCTAAACCACAACCTACTGAATGTGCCAAATTAAACATGGAAATGCTTGGGTGTGACATAAAATTATGATTACATTGAACACCGTGAACCATTGGACTATGAACCATGCCATTGGACTATGTGAACTACACTAAGAGTTAGGGGAAGAATAGAAGTAATGCCTCTAGGGTTGAAAACTGACTCTTATATTTCTGCAATCATCTATTTTTCTGACTGGCATTGTCGTAAGACTACTGGATCGATCACTAAATACTGCCCAATTTACTATGTTTATCTACAAAAACTACTTGGCAACAATTAGGCCACAGTTACTTTATTAACTTTTTGTCAACACGACAAACTAACCATTGGTCACATGACCAACTTAAAGTGTTCAGACCCCATCGCCTTTGCTGTAGGATCGATCACTAAATACTGCCCAATTTACTATGTTTATCTACAAAAACTACTTGGTAGAAATGAGGCCACAGTCACTTTATTAACTTTTTGTCAACATGCCAAACCAACCATTGGTCACATGACCAACTTAAAGTTGTCAGACCCCATCGCCTTTGCTGTAGGGATGCCCCCACTTTTAGGACTGACCAGAGAGAGGCATAACTTCTCCTACCAACTATAAAACGTCCAGCCCAGCAAGGGGTGGCACTTAAGCCATAGGCACATCCAAGCTCTCCAGCCATCCTCTCTAACTGTGCATCAGGCAGCAAAACAAGCTGTAACTAGCAATTGCTTAGATGATCATCGCTAAAAGAAGGGGAAGGCAAGTGGGCTTTTTTTTTTTATATATATATTGTTTTTTGAAGGGGAGCAGCAACTGAAAAGATGTGAGGAACGAGCCTATAGTCCTTATATAGTCTTTGCCATCTCCTCCCTAACCCCCTCCTCCTTGCTCCCCCTCGAAGCCATGATCAGGCCCCCTTCCTTTCCTTTCCACTCCCTTCTCACACTCTGATTCCAATTGTTTCATGCACCCTCTCTGGCACACGCAGTGTCAGTCTAGGCCTAAGCATTGTATATCTGATAGAGATTTAAAGCATTGCTGAGCATTTTTCAATATGTATCATCATTATGTGCTCTCTGGACAACGGCTTGGAACATTTGGTGAATAAATTATGAAGTTAAACCTTTTTGTTTATCTCTCAAATATGATAATATTACATACATTCTTAAAACAGATGGTGAAGATATGGACAAGCTCTGTATTCACCATTTAGAGGTAGATGGCATTTTTCTATATCACTGTACATTAAACAAAACACTGCAAAAACTTTTAGAATTTTTTTAAATATCTGCATCTCTCAAAGCTTTATAAAAGATTGTATATAATCTAGTAATTTCTTCAACTGCCTTCCTCTCAGCCAATGGCAATAAAAGTCTTGTTGCTTCATCCAAAAATGAAAACGTATTGCTTTTGAATTCTTGAGACATTCTAATCTCAAATGAGTTTCAATACAGACAAATATGAGTATTTCGAGGGAGCTTCTAGTTTTAGGTCATTCAGTACATCATGGCATGTGCCTATAAGCTCACTGTGTCCTAGTAGAGATTCCTACTTAGGATCAGGTTAATTCAGCAGCTTGAGTGCCATAAATCATGGCAGCATATGCAAAATGGTGAAAAGGATTTTACATATGTTCGGTTTGATTTTAACTGCTCTACATGATGGTGCAAAACAGTTTTAAGGACTTCAGAGGTCTTTTTAAGAACTATTTGAAAGAGATCCAAGTTGTATTTATCTGCTGTCATGTCGCAACATTACTAATAGGCTGTAGGATAATAATAATAATAATAATGCTAATGACGTGACTTCACATGAGCGTCACGTCATTAGGGGGAGGGAAAGAGACACAGGAAAGGGAGAGGGGGGAAGAGACACAGGTGAGGGAGAGGAGGGGAAGAGACACAGGGGAGAGAGAGGGGGACACAAGAGGGTACAGAGGGCACACAAGAGGGGGACACAGAGGGCACAAGAGGGACACAGGGGGCAGCACGTTTCCCACCCTCGGCTTATACTCGAGTCATTAAGTTTTCCCAGTATTTTGTGGTAAAATAGGTGCCTTGGCTTATACTCGGGTCGGCTTATACTCGAGTATATACAGTAATTGTATTTTTCTCTTGAAATGCAGTGGTCTTTCCAAACACAAGCTCTGATGATGCCAGCTTGCAATACATACAAGTCTTCTTCCACAAAAATGTAAATGTCCCCCCTCAAATTTGCAACTCTCACCAAATGTAAAAGAACCGCCTCCAGCAAACAGCAGAGGCATTAGAATTTTTTCATTTCAAATTAAAAACTAGCTTAGTAACAGTTTTGCTGTCTAATTATCATCATTAATATATTTTTTAAACATATTTATTATTTTCATACAGTGGTCCTTTAATCCTGAATTACATACACAGACTAAAATCTATACATAGACATGCGTGACGGGCACTTCTGGGAATAATAAACTCAGTTTTTCATCTTTGTAGAGCAGTTGGTGCAGATTTTTGATGGTATCGTCGAGCTGTTTGAGAAATTGTTTGTAGGTGACGGGCACAGGTACGCATTCAGTTTTATTTTTAGATTTTTATTCTAGGGGATTTATTCCCTTGGGATTGTGCAGCTTGTTCCATTTCTCTGTCTATTTGGCGGGCAGAGTGTCCTTGTACTGTTATGGGCTTGTTTAGTGCTTTAAGTTGTGCGGATATTGAACCAGAAACTGTCTCAGTCTGGTTCATTTCTAGCCAATGGGCGGCTCAAGGGCCGGATGGACCCTACAGGCTTTATCTGTAATGCTCTATACTCACAGTCTAACATTATTTAAATAAAACTCCTGGGATAGTTTAAACTAGGTGCTGATACAAGTATCTGAAACTTAGGAGCTAGCTAGCTTAGCTACAAGCCATCATTTAAAGGACCAAACCAATACATTGTAAATAGAAATACATATATAATCCCCCTTCTGGATCGCTACCTTGTGGGAAGACGCTTGTGTAAATCAATGAAGCTGTGAGTTATACCATGTAGGATCACCTAAGATGAGCAGGTCATAGGAGAGGTCCGATTAATCGCAGTCCACTGGAGAAGGAACTGGCAACCCACTCCAGTATCTTTGTCAAGAATACCTTATGGATAAGCACAACCAAAAAGGCATAACAATATGCCTGCTGTGATGGGGTCATGGAGAGTTGGACAAGACTGAACGACTAAACAACAAAATAAACAACATATATAAATGACTAATATATTAGCCAGCAGTGCAAATTTAGGAGCCATGTGAAGCTTTGCTTTAAACTATTGGGTCATCATATATAAATCCCGAAATCTTTAGTGTTTTCATAAAATATAAACAAATAATTCAACTTACGGTATGTATTTAGATTTTTTTAATTGGAAGCTGTCATATATATATATATATATATATATATATATATATATATATATATAATTTCCAAGAAATACAGTTTGCTCAAAGCTGTGCAATACAGCAGGCATATGCTTAAAGGATGCCATGTTTATTGTACTACACAGCTTATATTTTGAGCAAAGCTCAGGATGGAATATACACAATCCAGGAATCCTACCCACATTCTGCTGTTTTAACATGTCTACCACCATCGAAAACAAACAAGAATGGTTTCTGCTAAAGTAACCCAAAATTTTGATATCCCCATAAAATACTTTTTATAAATGGTACAAAAAATATTTCCACCCTTTCTAATTATTAAATTGATTAGGCAACATCTATCAAACTTCCTTACAAGACTTTACAGAAACGTAGCAAATTCCACCCTGAATGTAATTTTGAGAGAGAACGCCTATAAAACTATTATGAGATGGTATGGGATTGCCTTACAATAGCTCATATTTGGATTGAAACTTATGCCATTTTATAAAAGTTGTGGGGAGACAGGGTTTCTCAAAAGCCAGAGGAAGTCCTATTAAACCTCCCTGTTCTGATTCTTCCAAGGTTTTTGTTCTAGCCTCCAGAAGAGTCTGTATAAAAACTGGAAGACAACTACCCCTGCTTTTGAAGAAGTCTCAAGGAAAATGAAATATATTAATTCGATGAGTATGATCTATTGTTATTATTAATAAGTTTAAAAAAACTTTATTTGTAATGCGCCGACACATTCCAATTAAAGACACATTTGAAGCCACAATATATTTCTAGTCTAAATAAAATGTAATATTTAAAAAAAAAAAACTGATGGGATTTGAACCCACAACACCATCCTCACAGTCAGTTTATTTAAGCTCTGTGCTAGGGCTCTACATATTTTACAGTGGATGAAAAGTAATAAATAAAACAGGAATAGGCAACTTTTGTATTGGAGTACCAACCATGGTCCTGGATTTCTGAACTACGTTGCTGTGCACAGGTGAGTCAATCAGAATGTCTGAACCAGTGATTGGCTCATATACACAGCAGGGAAATAATGAAATCCAGGACTGGGTTTGACACTTCAGAAACGACATTGCCCATTCCCGATATAAAATATATAAAATGCAGCATTTCCTTCCCCAGCTTGTACAGCTGGTTCTAATTGGTGCTACAAAGCAACTCATCGTGTATTCTACCATTGCAGCTGAGAATACAAACAGTCTTAAGCCACTATTTTCAAAAGTTAGTAATACATATATATATAATATTAATTACATAGAATTAATATATGTAATATAGCAGCAACTTTAAAAAAATAATCACTTTTTCTTCATGCTTTTCTACCATCTGATAGTACAGAACACATCTGGTGACTTCAATGTCTCTTTAACTTCAAGTTGATGTGCAGCCTCACGTTAAATGGATTTTAATCTGGGAAACATGACGCAGAATATCAGACATTTTAATTATTTCATTAAACGTGTCAGAAAAGGCCATTTTGAAAGAGTCACACGTCTCTACGATAAAATGGAACATGAGTTAAAGCAATTAAAAATTGTTCATGTCTCACACCGTACGTTCTAACTATAATCTGAAACGTTTCATGTCAAGAGTTCAATTCTGCAATTCAAAAGATGTCATTAAGGAGCTATAAGACTGTTCACTATTAAATGAGATGTCTGCTCAGTCCTTCCAGCTCAACGCCATTACATGGATGCTTTGCAAAGGGTGCTCATTTAGTCGCCTTGTCATAGTTGAAAAGCTAAAACCCTTGTACATAATTCCAATGACAGACGCGAGGACCAGTAATGAGTTTTAACGTGTGTTAAATTAACTGGACACAGGCTTGAAGTGACAATTATGCAAACGTGGTTAGGGCCTTTAAGCTAACAAGAAAATGAGATCTGTATAAGAACGGCACCAGAAAATGCGGGCAAAATTAGACATTCGTCGTATTTCAGAGACAACTTCTCTTGATGCTGACGGGCAAAGCGTTTGAGGGTAATATAATGAACAAGGTGAAGTTGTGGAAATTGAGATGAACTGAAGTAAAAAACTGGTAAATGAAATACCTACCGGTCATGAATAATACTGTATATATGTGGTATTCCATTGTGTTTGAATGTGTATATGTTAATGCTCTTACATATATATTGACGTTGTGTTTTTGCATATGGGATCTATGATCTTATCTCTATATGGGAGTAGTGTGCTCATGGATCTGATAATGCTCTAATAGATATATTGAGAATATGTGTGTGGATGTTTATGTTAATGCACATATGTGTATATTGAGAACTGTCTATTTTGGAACAGGGCACCTATAATGTGTATTCAGAGTTTATGCATATATTAGGGGTTGTGTGTATGTTTGGGGGCAGTGTGCTTGTGCATACAAGGTGGTTATGTGGGTCACAGATGATTAAAAGCGCTGTTCCCTCAGGATGACTGAAGGAGGTAATGTTCTTGCTCAATTTAGTAGCTGTACCTGAGCAGACCTCATTTGTGACTGCTCCAGGAGTGTGAGAGGGGCTGCTTATAAGCTGATTAGTTTGTCTGAGCTGGAGAAAGACACACAAAGTGAAATAGCAGCCTGCAACTTATGATCGTTTGAAACAAAGTGGAGACTTGGAAATCTGAAGAAAGATAAAGGCTACTGATTTGTCTATTTGACTATTTGGTGTGCTTCACACAGGTTTAGCTGGATGAGAGCTGGTTAGTGAGAAAACTGTTGATAAGTTAAGGTAGTGCTTCAGTGGAAGCTAGGCCTATTATTTGTTTTAAAACTTGCAAAATAAATACAGCGTCTTGTATTGTGTCCCTTCATCAAAGTGTCTGAAACCCAGAGGAGACTGGTGATGTATACTACTGGATTAATCCAAAAATACTCAGAGGTCAGGGGTTGGTGGCACACAAAAAGAGTAACTGGGGTCAAAAGCAATATGCCAATCATGGTACACAGAGGATACCGCTCCAATAAAATCCTTTCTCTGGCAAGCAAGCTAGTGACCCGCATCATTTAATCGCCATTTTCATGTCACTACTGACACCAGCTGTGTCATCTCTGGGTGTCCTAACGTCGGTCTCCTTTGGAAGATGCATGGAGGTACATACATTACAATATGTATAACCCAACTGTGTATTGTATAAATCGAGCGTGAATTTAGATGGTGTGCTTATATTGTGTCTGTCAGTTGTGTGTGTTTATGTGGCATTATACATCCATTTATACAGCTATGCCAGTCATAATAATTTTAATGCAAATATTATTTTTACTTCTTGCCCTTTCTTTGCAAATATTTATTAACCCCTACAAGGCAGGATGTTGCTTGGGAGCCAGCCCTGCCAAGGACCATGCAAGATGCTGGCAGCAGACACTGTGAGTTTGTTTCTTCAAATTTCTAGCAATAAGTCTCCTGCCAGCATCTCACGAGGAGAAGTGAATTCATCCTGAGGCAACCTGCCTAATTGTCATTATAAATAAGGGATTGCTATTGCATCTGCTGCTCAATTAAGGAGATATGCCTCTCACATATCTATTGTGGCTGCACAAGGCTTACCATGTATGCCACCTGTTCAGAAATACACTGGTATTAACCCTTTCTTGCAAAGATATATAGAAAAATGAGCACATACCCTTCAATTGCAAATGTTTTGCTCATACAAAAGGGTTTTGTTTGTTTATTTTTATTGAGTTAATGATTAGCCAACTAGCAGTATTGGAAAAATAAATTGTAATGTATGTTGTAAAATTGTAAAACTGATATTTAAAGTTAGAATTGTAGCTTCCAGCAGGTCTGCCTATTTCCACTCCTGGTTAGGTGTCCATAGGCTGAACAATCTGCTCAGAAAGCGGTCCTATATTTTTCTGGCTGTTGTAGGTTTACCTGCAAAACAACTTCAGAGAAATAGTCAGAGAGACTGCTATCACAACAACAAAGACTCCCATTAGGACAGCCTCCATAGACATTTCTGCTAAAAGTCTAAAATCACAAAATTACATTTTTTAAATATTTTTTGCTTTCTAATACATGACAGTCCTCCGGGGCATCTTCTCTCCATTTGCCTGGACAACTAATAGCACCCACATCACTATGTAATTCTTGCTTTAGAAAACCAACAAAAATTTCAAACAACTTTTATTGATTTGTTTTAATAAAGGGAGCAGAAAAGTGATGTAAAAAAGTGCCACTGCTGGAAGTATCAATAATAAAAAGATTATCCAAGTAATATAGTCAATTACTTGTATCTTTGTGTAATGTATATACTAAGTTGTTATATGTGAGAGAGCCGTTACCAAATAAAACTTGTATTTTATATTGCTACTAATTCATGAATATATGAGATTAATAAGTCATTTGAGCAGGGCTACATTCAGTGGCTTCTAATTCAAGGCTAAAAAGAAAATGTAGTTACTTTTCTGGTCGCATTCTGTGCAGATTAATGCCGACCGGCAACTGGTTTCCTCGGCATCTAACGCATTTAGCATAAAAGCTCCTTATAAATAATACTTTCAGCATTGGATGACCCCCAAGGCAGTAAACCGTTCTCCAAGCCTGGCGGACTTGTTACCACAAATGACAGTATTGGCTAGCGGCTATGTGCCAGCTAGCCAATGTACTACATGTCATCCTCATGTCCCCCAATGTGTCCCATATCAACAATATCTACAGTGCTGTACAGTGCTGCATTGAATATCTGTTAACCCCTTAAGATATCCAAGCCCGTCCGAATACGTGCTTGGATTCAAATCTCCTGCCTCGGCTCCTTAAAAGGGACCGCGGCACACTAATAATTACCCTAAGCCGCGGGGTACTGTAAGTACCCGGCGGCAACTAACATTACCCCTCCATGCTGCGGGGTCACCATCGGGACCCCGGAGAGCCCCCACATTAACCCTTGCCACAGGGGTCCCATCAGGACCCTAGCTGCATTAAAAATTCTAATTTCACGCCCTTACAGGACACGCGATAAATAAAAAATTAACCCCTGCCGCTGGGGTACAATAAGTATCCCCCGGCACCTAAAAATAACCCCCTCATGCATGGGGGTTAATATAGACTCCCATGAGACCAAAATAACCCCCTCAGTCCAATAGGGGTCTATATAGACCCCTATAGGACATTATTAATCCCTAGGTTAACCACATAAGTGCCATGAGGGTTCTCCAGGACCCTCATGACAAAGTCTAAGCACTACACTATTAACCCTAACTATAACCAAACTGGGCCTAAGTACCCTGCTGGAGGACCCTCATGGTACTTATGGGGTTAACCTAGGGGTTAATAGGGTTAGATAGGCCCAGTTTTGGTGTATCTCATTCTGATTGGCTGAAGGGAATAGCGCCGTCTGATTGACAGTGACAGCAGCCAATCAGAAGGTGCAGATGCCTTCAGCCAATCACCCCGTGGGGTGTATCCCATTGTGATTGGCTGAAGGCAATAGTACCTAATGAGTGTAGGGGAACTCCTCAAAGGAGGAGCTCCATTACTTTTTTAAATCTTTTTTTTTTTAGAGAGCAGATTCTTCAAGGGCCCAGCCGGGGCAGAAGAGGAAGACGGGGAATCGGACACAGGTAAGATTTACATTAATAATGTTTATTATTTTTTTATGTTGTGTTTATTTGTGTATGTGTGACAAATGTGATGCTTCTTTTTTCAGTGGTCGAGCCGGAGAAGACAAAAAGATGGGCAGGGACATGCTGGAAAGGTAACTGTAACACTGTATTTAGAATGTTTATTTATTCTATGTAGTGTTTAATTCTGTACTAATTTGATGGGTTTTTTTTCCCTAGGGGTACGATCTGAAGGGACATCTGCAAAGGTAAGTGGTCTTATTTATTCTATTTTAGGTTAAATTTAGGGGAAATGTATTATAGATAGGGGGTAATGTTTAATAGATAGGGGTAATGTTATGAAGGTAGGGTTAATGTTTTATAGATAGTGGTAATGTTTTATAGATAAGGGGTAATATTTTGTAGTAAGGGGGATATGTAATGTAGATAGGGGAAAATATATTGTAGTTAGGGGGATTATTAGATATATAGTTGTGAAGGCGCGAAGGCGCTCGTTGCCAGCAACTGTGGCCCTCCCAAAAAATACGTGATACGCTACGACCCATTCCGAACATGCAAAAACCGGCCGAAAACGGCGAACATGAAAACATGAGAAACACAATAAATAAACCCAACAAAACACATAAAAAGCTTACCTACAGCAAGGGGGGGCATCCAGCACCTCGAAAAGTGAAGTTACACGTCCATTTGAGTCCAAAAAACTTAGTTTATACATCCGAAAATCACCTAAGCGAGAGAAAAAATGGCCGCCGAACAAAACGAAAACGGGGCTACAGACGCAACAATACTACAGTGACTCGCAAATCTGAAGCAACGCTACAGTCAACTTTACGAGGTACGTAACACATACTATGCGGCACGTACAACACTGATATTAACCACCATTTTGACAACTACTACGCATAAAATGGCGGATGGAACGCAAATAGCGCATGCATATTGCGTTCTAACGGTCTCAGGCACCTCAAAGTTTATAAATACTGCCTACTTTCCAGAATATTCTACATTTCTACTTAGGTGATGAACGGAGTGACTGGATAGTTAACTGCTGCTGTTACTTGAGAAGATAATTATTTCCTAATTTCCTACTTTACACTGTGCAAATTGAGAGGTAAGCTATAATATATTAAATTTTATTACCAAGCCAGCAAAAAAAAACAAAAAAAAATACAAACTTTAACTATGAAAATGGGATTCATGTATAGTGACATGTGACACGCACATTTATGTGTATAGGCCCTACAACAAACTGTTAACTCAAACTAATGAAACAAGTATATTCAGATGACATTAATTTACTGCAACTCATAGCAAAAAAAAATAGGATACTAATGCATATGTAACCTGAAGCTGAATCTTTGCCCTTTTTTTCAATATTCAAACAGACTCTGCATCAACAGCGTCACTCAAGAATTTGCACCGTGGACTGTCAAAGAGAATTACTTTTAAAGAACAGAAAGAAAGAAGAAGAGGTAAGATAGAAAAATACATTACATGCTGAAAAAGACCATGCTTTGCAAAATCAAAAATAAGAAATAGACAATTAACCATTTATCTTTCTTTTTTAAAACAGACACTACAAGAAGACTGGCGGATTAAGATTGGCAGGAGGGGACCCTCTGTCATTCGGACAAGAACAACACTTCAATCAAGGCATAGTATAAGAAGTAGAAAAAAAAGTAAATATATATGTTTAATGGCCGCCAATATAAAAATTAAAAGTACAAAAAAAAAAATACAAATTTAATAAAGACTAAAACAACACAGTTCAACAAACTTCACAAAGACCTATACAATTTACAAAGAAAGACAGATTCAGAGAAAAAAAAAAGAAAGAGGTGGCCACAAAACAGGATAGCATCCAAAACATTAGCAACATACATAAAACAAAAGTATTCCTCCTCTTTACTGTAAAATAACCTCCAACCATCAGCCACAAGCAAAATGCAGCAACCAAAAAGTGGTGAACACAAAACAGGATAAAACAAAAACAGCCCACCATGATATAGAAAAGGCAATAAACATTCATTTTTAATGTCCAACAACATTTAATCCTCATAAAGAAGACTAATTAAGTAAATATAGTATGCAAAATATGGTGGACACAAAACAGGATTGTAGCAAAAATCACACAAACAGATAGAAAAGTAAATGAATATTCTTCTTTAATGTTTAAGAACCTATAAGCCTTACAAAGAAGCCTAAATAAGCATACCAAAAGTGGTGGACACAAAACAGGAAAATGCTAAAAACATTGCGATCATATCCAAAATTGGAAAAACATTAATTTTTACTGTACAACAACATTTAATCCTCATAAAGAAGACTAGTTAAGCAAATAAAGTATGCAAAATATGGTGGACACAAAACAGGATTGTACCAAAAATCACACAAACACATAGAAAAGTAATTTAATATTCTTCTTTACTGTTTGATAATGCTAAAAACATTGCGATCATATCCAAAATAGGAAAAACATTAATAATTACAGTAAAAAAAAAAGATAAATGTAATATACAAATACAACTAAAGTATTTTAAACGGATACACAAAAAACAGCATAGCAGAAAAATTCACCATGACAGATAGAATAGACCAAAACAATGAAATATGCTATTCATTAGGAAAACATTTAAATCAAATAATATTTTACTTTTTCTTTTACAACAGAGACTGAGCATCGGACGAAGACTTACAACAGCGGACCAAGAAAGATTCTGCTTCAAATCACACTTCAAACAAGGTACAGTATAACGAGTAAAAAAAGAGAAAACAAACTAAACATGTTTGCTCTGCATCCATATCAACATAAAAAAATAAACACCAACAACAACCACTAATTATAACCTTTACCAAAATATTACTCACACATTTGTCATTTACCTGTTATTTGTCTTTTACAGACAACTATCTTTAACAGTAAACCCAAACTTCAATCTAGACAAAAAAAAAAAAACATAAAGCAGCATAGTCCACAAAAGTGTAAAAACACACACTAAATAACATCTTTCATTCTCAATTACCAGCCCTAATGTACAATATTAAGCATAAAACCAAACCACACACATAAAATAGAATACTACAACAAATAGTACTAACACCGAAAAACAACACTTATTTAACAATAGAAAGAAAGTTCAGCTACAATGAACTACAATCACATAGAAACAAACTGTTACAAATTAAATATTTAAAATACAAACTTTGCATCTCAAACTAAACTAATGATACATTATTTTATTTTACAGATTAACATGGCTGATAAAGACAGCAAACAAGAAAAGAGAAGACGGCAAGCTAGAGAACGACAACAAAGATGGGCCAACAAGCAGACACCGGAGCATAGGGAAATTCGAGTAGAAAAAGAAGGAAAAATAATTGCACCTGCAAAAATTAAAGATACACCAAAAAAAGCTACTAAAAAAACAAAGCATTTAGAACCTGTTCCTGAAACATCAATTGACATTTTACCTGAACGAATAAAAGACATACCAAAAAAAGCCACCAAAAAAACAAAGCATTTAGAACCTGTTCCTGAAACATCCCATGACATTTCACCTGATGAATTTGAAAATGAAACTGATATATGCTTTGCAAATTGTCCTTTACTCAAGTCTTTAGCAGTAGAGGTTCATAATTGTAGGGACATGAATACTCAATGTCAGTTTTGTGAGGCTTATCATTTTAAACAGGAGAGACCCAGAGATGGCCAATTTATTAGTTGCTGTCAAAAAGGCAAGGCAAACTTCCAGAAAGAAAACAATTCCCAATCTATTTACAAAACATTATGACTGAACCTACTTTTCCAAACTACAAATTTTTTAAAACAAACATAAGATCCTACAATAGTGCCATATCCTTTGCATCTATGGGGCAACATTAGCTGCTAATGTACCAGGACATGGTCCTTACTGTTTTAAAGTCCAAGGGCAAATGTGCAAAGAAAATTTGCTCAACTATATGTCCTAGATACAAAGGAAGCTGTTAACCAACGTATGCAGCTGCAAAAAAAAATAAAAAATGCTTACCCAGTGTTTTTATAGAGCTAGATAACATTATGGCCAATAACCCCTACACTAAAGCTTATAAAAAATTGGCAGAAGTAGAAAATGAACAACAACTTTATGCAGAAAAACCTCAATTACCAATCCCAAAGGTCAATATGGTGCTTAAAAGAAATAGACATACTGATAAACGTCGTTATAACTTGCCAACATCAAATGAGGTTGCAATGGTGTTTCAAAATGATGAAGGAGAACCACCATTTCAAAGAGACATTAGAATATATCCCAGAAATGAGGAGCAACCATTCATTAATATCAGTATCTTAAGTCCAAATTTAGATCCAATGACATATCCCATTTTTTCCCCACACGGAAAAGCAGGTTGGCAACCAAAATTAACACTTCACAGTTACCCAAATGCTAAAGCCAGAATCCGAAATAATGTTTCTATGCTTGAATTTAAAGTAGCTCAAATTGCCATTCGAAATACATTTAATCCAATTTTATGTGGTGGAAAACTAACACAACAATGGATTGTTGATTCCTATTTGCAAGTTGAGGCCAATAATTTTAACTTTATAAAATATATAAAATATCAACAAGATAAACTATGTGTAGAACAATATTGTGGACTAATGGACTATGTTGCTGAGGTGGCTACAAGCAGAGACATGACAGCTGGCAAAGCCAATATTTTACCATCTTCTTTTCAAGGATCTTCTCGAAATATGAGAGAAAGATACAATGATGCTATGGCTATTGTCACCAAATTTGGCAAACCCGATTTATTTATTACATTTACATGTAATCCCCAATGGCCAGAAATTACACAACATTTACTTCTTGGCCAAACTCCTTCCGATAGACCAGATTTAGTCAGAGTTTTTAAAATTAAATTAAATGAATTAATATGTGACATCACGATAAGTCACTTTTTTGGCAAATGTCTTGCTTATGTATATACCATTGAATTTCAAAAAAGAGCCTTCCACATGCACATCTTCTCATAATACTTCAAGAAAAATATAAATTAGATACTGGTGATAAAGTGGATTCAGTCATTGTTGCTGAACTACCAGATCCAGAACTATATGGTAGATTATATGAGATTGTTACTCATCGCATGATTCATGGACCCTGTGGCGAGCTTAATCCACAATCACCATGTATAGAAAATAATAAATGTTCCAAGGATTTTCCAAAAGATTATAGAGACAAAACATATGACAATTGTGATGGCTATCCACTTTATAAAAGAAGAGAAGGAGATAGTGCCATTATTCATAGGAAAAAAAGTTGAAAATAGATATGTAGTACCCTACAATCCACATTTACTCATGAAGTATAATGCACACATTAATGTAGAAGCCTGTACTTCCATCAAATCCTTTAAATATGTGTACAAATATATTTACAAAGGCTATGATACAGCTACTGTAGTCGTCAAAAGTGCAGACAACCCCGAAAGCACTGAGTTAGTACATGATGAACTGGCATCTCATGTAGATGCTCGCTATGTAAGTGCACCAGAAGCTATGTGGCTCCTTTTAAAATTTGAAATGCATGATAGATCACATGCAGTATATAGAATAGCAGTACATTTGCCACAAAGACATTTAGTGTATTTCCATGATGGAAATGAAAGTAATGCATTGTCCCAAAGTGAGCATCGTCACACTACACTAACTGCATGGTTTGAATTAAATTCGACAGATTCAGAAGCAACACAATTCTTATATATTGAAATTCCATATCACTATGTTTTTGTGAATGGATTATGGAGACCTAGAAAAAAAAGAGGAAATAAAATAATCCCGAAAATTTACACAGTCAGTCCAAGAGATCTTGACCTTTTCTGCTTACGACTATTACTTTTAAATGTTCCTGGAGCAAAAAGTTTTGAACACTTAAGAACTGTTAATGACATAGTATATGAATCCTTCCATTTAGCTGCAAGACATAGAAACTTACTAGCTGATGATATAGAATGGGAAAGATGTCTAGAAGAAGCAGCACTATGTCAAATGCCACGGCAGATGAGGGAACAATTTGCATTTATTTGTATCTTCTCAAATGCTCCAAATGCATTAGCTTTGTGGGACACATTTAAAAGTATTATGGCTGAAGACTTTATGCGACGATACAATGAACCCATTGCACACTTAAAAGCGTTAATGGAAATCCAAGAAGTATTTTTAACTCATGGATTAAGTTGGGCAAGTTTTAATTTGCCTGATCCAGGTCTTATAGATGACATAAACTTTGAAGACTATGACATTCAACTACAAGTACAAAGAACAGAAGAAAGACTTGTAACTTTAAATACATTACACTTGCAAGCATTTAATGCCATTAAAAATGCAATAGATGATGACATGGTCAAAGAGCGTTATTTCTATCTTGATGGACCTGGCGGATCAGGAGAAACATATCTATATAATTTAATAATGAGTTTTGTCCGAGCACAAGGTCAAATAGCACTGCCGTTTGCCACTACTGGAATTGCTGCACTTTTATTAGAAGGTGGAAGAACTGTACATAGTGGGTTTAAACTTACAGTGCCTATTTTAGAAACCTCTGTGTCAGATATTCGCATGACATCATTACAAGCCAAATTTGTTTACAAAAAGTAAATGAATTATAATAGATGAGGCCACAATGATGTCATGCTATGCCCTCCAATGTACTGACCGTTTGCTTCGTGAAGTCATGGGTAATATTTTTCCATTTGGTGGAAAGGTAATGTTGGCCATTTTAGACAAACATTACCTGTCGTTGTACATGGAAATCGAACTGACATTATCGAAACCTGTATAAAGTCAAGCACACTATGGAAACATTTTACCCATCTTCAACTGCAACAAAATATGAGATCAGAAGGCCAAACTGATTTCAATGATTGGCTTATTAAAATTGGAGAAGGCAGAACAGAAAAAATACCAAATTTACCGGACGACACTGTGCACATCCCACCTCATATGATTTGTCACATCTTATATCGGCTATATTTGAAGGTAGCATAAATAACCAGGAATATTCAGAGCTTGCCAACCAAGTCATCCTAACCTGTAAAAATAAGGATGCATTAATCCTCAATAATGAAATCTTTAAAAAAAATAATGCACCCCAAAGAAATTATCACAGTTTCTGTACTTGCTGATGACAAAGAAAGTCAGGCAAACTGAATTCATAAACTCACTAACTTCTTCTGGAATGCCACCACATATTTTGCAGCTAAAGAAAGGTGCAATTGTCATGTTACTGCAAAATATGAACCCCCAAAAAGGCCAATGCAATTGTAAAAGATTAATTGTTCAACAATTAAAGGACCATTTTATAGATGCTGAAATTTTAACTGGTACCCATAAAAGGAGAGTTTTCATACCAACAATAGATTTAGCACAAAGTGAAAGTAGTCTCCCTTTTATACTTCAAAGAAGACAATTTCCCATCATTATGGCATTTGCCATGACCATTAATAAATCACAAGGACAAACTTTCAAATCTGTGGGTATTTTCTTAGAACAACCAGTATTTGCACATGGCCAATTGTATGTTGCCTTATCACGGTGCAAAAATCCACAGGCTATTAAAGTTTACATTGAAAAGAATGAAAGTCAAGGTGATTTATTAGAAGATGGACATATTTTTACTAAAATCATTTTATACTATGAAGTACTGTAACTTTTCATTAAACAAACAAAAGCCATGCAAAACAAATTTAAAAGCAAATGCAAAAATATAAAAAAACACAATATAACCACCAATTTTTGAAAACAAATACACATAAATGTCCGTTCCCTTCAAAAGGTCATTATTAGGCAACAGAAATTACATTTACAAAAAAAATATTTTCCTGTTAAACTACATTAAATTGTCAAACACATACAGAACACTGCTTACACAGCGTGCAACAAGTTTAAGTTCTTGCGTTCTCTTTTTAGATAACCACTTTTCCACAGACAAAACTATATGTGCGATTTAAAACAATTACTACAGCAACAAACAAAGGTCAACCATTGAAAAATACAAATCAATAAACAATTTAGTCATAATTTATGGAAGTACTATTTATGCATGATTAGCCCCACAAAACACTTGCCTTGCATTATTTTGACAAATTCTGTTCAAATGTTAATTAACTATGTTACTGTTTCTAATGATACAAGTTTGAAAATAATATTTTCAAGTTCCTTACTTAGACAGATAAGAAAGTTTAAGTTTAAAAAAATATACTTTCAAGTTCCTTACTTATACATATTCCAAAGTTCATGTTAAGAGCTCAACCACGTTTTAAGTCACAATGTAAATGTTGTCTTTTATGTTAAACATTAATCCAGGGAGCAATCTGATCGCCAGTTAATCCAAGGACCCCTGCAGCCAGCAGGGTGCTTAATTGGAGCAGCCGCAAGGGCTTCACAGACCATCGACAGCTCCAGGGTGAAAGTAAGCTGCAGCCATTTGTGGCCGGTTCGCGGGGTTGGTAGAGGGGTGGCCAGAGCATTTGAAAAGGGTTTGTGGGGTTCCATGTGGCCGAATCTCTTGCGGCCACGTTCGATTAAAGCCTTTACCAGCAGTAAGCTGCGGTGGGGGTGGCCGCAAGGGAAAGCGGGGCGCCGGACGGAAGCCGACCGGAGCCCTTGGCCTCAGTGGAATAGAATAGCTAAGTAGCTTTGGCCACCCCTTGTGGCCACGCAGCTCCTACGGCCATCACTAGAATGAGGCCCTCAGAGTCCAAATCTCTGTAGTACCCACTGACTTCAACACACTACCCTAACATTCTGACATATTTATATATAGCTTGTGTATAATCCAACCTTGGCTTTGCATAAAAACTGTGTAATGCAGCGGGCATAAGCTTAAAAGGAAGCCATGTTTAAAATAATTATGGATAGAAGAACAAAGCATTTGTGGGCACATTTTCATGGCCCTGCTCAGCTTCCCAGGGTGCAGTGTAATAACTGTATTTCTCGGAATTCTGAGGAGGAAGAAAGTGTTTTTTTTAAACTGGTTTTAGACATTCAAATGTGAACACAAATGTATTATTTATTTACTAATTATACAGGGAAGAGATTAAATAATAATAAAAACAAATACAGAGGGTTTTTGACCTACTACCTCTGTGAGCTGCTTACTCCCCAAGATTTTGCTTTAATACCCGCTACCCCAAAATATAATCTATTACCAAAGTGGTCCCAATGGACCCCCGTGGTATACAAAGCTATGACCATTGGGGTCCTTATAGACCTCCATGACACTTAGAGTTCTCCTATACCATGAGGGTTCTCAAAGTCCCCCCATGGTCCATAGGGTTCTATATTGGACCCCTATGGACCCTAACCCCCATTGAAGTTCATAAAGACCCCCACAGTCACCAACACCAAATACATAATATTATACAACATTTAAAAAACTAAGCCATCAGGAGTGAAAATATACATTACCTACCCCTTTGACACCCTCCAGCAACAATCATTGATGCCCAGGTTCCCCAGACTTAAGCCCTGGATGAACAAGCACTTCCATGTTGCTTGAAGAATTCATCTCTTTTTCTTCAAGCCCTTGTTCCTCAACTTCAGCATTTTGATTGGTTAGACTTTTCATCATCAGATATGGCATAGGAGTAAATAAAATACTTAATTCTGATTGACTGTGAAATATGGTTGAAAGTGAGGAACAGGGGAAACCATCACTGCCACTGTGGGGCATCAAAAGGATGTATAATATATACTGTATTTCCCCCTTACAGGTTTATTTTGTATATGCAATTTGCTTTTCTATTTAGTTTTAGGGACTATGGGAGTCCTTATGGACTGCCATAAGATATGGACATCTGTGGTAAGGAAGGGGCAGTAGTAGTAGTAGTAGTAGTAGTAGTAGTAGTAGTAGTAGTAGTAGTAGAGTGTGTCACGATCTGCTTCTTCAAGGGGGCTTGATATGAACCTAGTTCAAACCTACCCCAGCAGAATCATGTACTTCCTGATCTCTGTGGCACAAAAGATGGCTTCTGAAGATTGCAAGGCCCAAAAGCTACAGGCAGAGAATACTGGATCCAGGTTACTTAGTGGCCCATAGCAAGACCACTCCCCAAGTCAGGATACAACACACAGAAATAGTCTCACACCTTGTTTATGTGAAAACTATATTGCAACTTTTATTGAATGAACAAAACAACATATTTATACTCTCCAATACCACACCCTTGTGTACATTGGTGTATGTGTGATGTCAGACCATCTGGCTTGCAACCTTGGGCTATCAAAGCTCTTGAGATCACATTCATTAGATAACTTTTATGTTAAACTCAAGTGTTTGCCCAGGACCACTTGAAGCACATGCATCTGTCTTGACCCAAGGTCTGCATGTTTGAGTGTGCAATGATCTGCAGCTAACTTCTATCCAGAGCATTTCTACCAATTCCACATATGTTCTATATAACATTTTCCCTCATTATATATTATACCTAGGATACATAATAACCATGTACAGGCAACATATAACCGCACAATAACACATAATCCCAATGTAACAATGTCATGCTCCCTTGGACATACTCACAAACCACTGACAATATGAGTCCTTAAACAATTAAATCATGACAACTTCTCCCCCTTCCTTTCTAGTATAGCATAGAGGATCATCCTAACGGATAATTCTCTAGCTATACTGCTTTTACTTGTCCTCCTGTCTGGAAAGTCCATCCATGTGATAGCCTCAGTGGCTCTCTGGGTACCCTGCCTCCCCCTGTCCAGGGCGAATACTCGCTCCTTCCCAGTGGCCTTGTGACTTTCCCAAGCCCCTGGGGAGACTTATAAGACAACTGCCATGGAGGACCCTTCAAGGTAGTCCAGGGGAAACAGTACATCCCAGCTAGTAAGTCCAGCAAAAATTTGGGAGGATCCTTACCCAGCAAAGCCCTTTCCTTCCAGGCTAGGGAGACCTCCTGTCCTGCCAATTCTGGATCAGCACTCTGTCCCATGGGTAAAATTGAAGAGTACAAGGTTCCCTTTGTCAGGCCTGAGCTTTCTCCTGAATAAACTGGGATACTGGAGTTGCAACATGGGCTAGTGACATTGACTGGTGGCATCCATGCTGGATTAATGGGCAGTTCTGATACAAGCTGTTGTGGCTCAGTAGCCAACCTCTCTCCCACCAAGCCTGGCCAATGGCCCCTTCTTTCCAGGGTTACAGGTACACCTCCAGTGTCTTTGGGCAGCTGCAGGTGAGTCATTGTAGGGAGACCAGGAGACAAATCACAATCTGGGGTACCCTCTGGCTCTTTGGTCTCTGGATCCTCAGGTGGAACCTCCTGACTCTCTCCATCTGAGACTGCCTGGTGTGTAGTTACAGGCAGCCCTTGAGAAGCAGCTGCTACTGCCTCTTGTTCAGGCTGAAGAACAGGGCTACTTTCTGTTTCTGCTCCAGGGTCTGTGGCTGGCTCCTGGACAATGGTCATCCAAGGAACCTCTCTACAATTTCCACAGTCAAATGGTAGGGCCCAGTGCTCATTAGGTTCTTCTCTTACACTAGGAGCAGAGTAGCTTTTCCCCAGTTCTTCCCCTGGGCCCGGCACTGCTGTGGTTTGCCCCTGTCCCCATTCCTCTAACTGGGTGAGACTTAGCCCCCTAAAGATAGGGACCAGTTCTTCCTCTTCCCAGTCGACCCCATGGATGCCGGCATCCTTGTTATTTTGAGCATCATGGATATCGAAATTCTTCCCCCAGTCCATACATTTATTTTCTGACCCAGCCTCAGCAATATTTAGCTGGGTCTCTGTAGTACCTGTTAGGTGGTTCTGTTCCATGCCTGACTGGCATGAGCCCTCCCAGCTGGCTGGCCAACAGCCATCCAGGGATGCTTCATCCAGTAAGTCTATATAATCCACCTCCAGCTGTAGCTCCTGTTGGATCAAAGGCCAAAGTAAGTTAGCTGTATGAGAGCCTGTCTCCAGTCCCAGCATGTGACAGCGCTTGGCAAACAGACACAGCTTTCTTTTCTCTGTCCCCAATGAAAAATGATGATGTATCCCAACAGGTCCAACCCAATAAGCATATTGATCTTCCAGGGCGACCTCCTCATATACCAATTCTTCCAGCCATTCCATTAGCCTGTGACCTGGCCATAGTCCCAGGAATGCCATCCATTTATTTAGAAGGCCCATTCCTCTACAGTCCTTTCCAGTCACCAGAACATTCTCTATCTCTACTGGGGATAAGCATTTCCCCTCCACAGGAGCTGAGACAGGGCCATTGCTTACCCTTCTCCTGTTCCCCTTTACCTCCTGTGTGATTTGTATCCGGAGTTCCCTCTGCTGATCCTTGGTTAAACCTGCAGGCATTACCTCCATCCATCTTTGATACCGTCTGGACACTTCCTCCTCCTCTGCTGCAGACATCTCTTCATAAGCTGCCATCCTTCTGTGTTTTTTACAGAGACCCCACCACTGCCAGCCAAATGTCACGATCTGCTTCTTCAAGGGGGCTTGATATGAACCTAGTTCAAACCTACCCCAGCAGAATCATGTACTTCCTGATCTCTGTGGCACAAAAGATGGCTTCTGAAGATTGCAAGGCCCAAAAGCTACAGGCAGAGAATACTGGATCCAGGTTACTTAGTGGCCCATAGCAAGACCACTCCCCAAGTCAGGATACAACACACAGAAATAGTCTCACACCTTGTTTATGTGAAAACTATATTGCAACCTTTATTGAATGAACAAAACAACATATTTATACTCTCCAATACCACACCCTTGTGTACATTGGTGTATGTGTGATGTCAGACCATCTGGCTTGCAACCTTGGGCTATCAAAGCTCTTGAGATCACATTCATTAGATAACTTTTATGTTAAACTCAAGTGTTTGCCCAGGACCACTTGAAGCACATGCATCTGTCTTGACCCAAGGTCTGTATGTGTGAGTGTGCAATGATCTGCAGCTAACTTCTATCCAGAGCATTTCTACCAATTCCACATATGTTCTATATAACATTTTCCCTCATTATATATTATACCTAGGATACATAATAACCATGTACAGGCAACATATAACCGCACAATAACACATAATCCCAATGTAACAATGTCATGCTCCCTTGGACATACTCACAAACCACTGACAATATGAGTCCTTAAACAATTAAATCATGACAGAGTGGCGTTAGTATGTTTCTATTTATGCTCATAATTCAACTTCCAATACTTCTGCATTAGTGCAAAATAGGTAAGATTAATAAATTCAGGGTGGCTGTAGAGTGTAGGAATTTAATCAAATGCTGTGAGTACATCATGCAGATTAAACGTCTTGCTTCTAGGAGTTATTTTTCATTAACAGAACAATTCCTTTCATGGGAAGGAGGAGGAGTTTAGCATTAAAAATACTAATTGCAGTTAATATTTGCTCATATTTCATGTTGCTGGTATCCAACATAGGTGCCCAAAGCATTTCATTTTTCTTTTCTGTTTGTTCAGCAACTCTGTTTAAAGTGACAAAGCAAAACATGGATGAAAAGTGCATATAAATAAATATAATTGAAATTGGTTGTTATTAAACGTTTTAAGAGAGAGTGATAGATAATTGTGCTTGAATTGAGCTTGAAAAGCATAATTTATGTATACAGGACCTCCGTCTTTCTATCTCTCCTTAGGTTAAATAACTCTCACAATGAGGGATAAGTGCTAATGAAAAGGGGCATGTCCTGTTGGTATAAATATGTATCATAACTTTGACTTTAAGAAATAAATGTCTCAGCATCTATTATCACGTATCTAATGTGGCAGGCTCTTCTTCATCTTCACCACCCACCCTGAGAGTTTATTATTGGCTGATAAGGAGACTTAGAAGGGTTTTATAGACCATCAAATGAATAGTTCATAAAACTAATTACCAATTACTGGGATTGCACAAGAGAACACATGCATGAGAGCTGAGAATATGAGATATTATTATTATTATTATTACTAGAGAATTGCCCGTCAAAAAATGACGGCAATGAAATTGTAAGGTAGCTAATGCTGTTTGGTGTGTAATAATGAAATATGTAATACATTAATAAATTAATATACTTTACCTATTTTGAAGCATTGTGTTGAAGAGCTGGCAATCTGTTTTGATGTTGCTGCAGCATTAGTGGTGTGGAGCTGCTGTGTAAGCGTGATGAATGTGTGCAGTGTAATACTGTGCGTGCGCAAGCCAAAACCGTTAGCGTAGCTGTGTACTTCTGCATTAAAATGGCGGGTAATGTGTGGTATGCGTCTGTAGCGGAATATCCGTAGGTGTTTTGTGGTGTTTTGCGAGTTTCTTGTGGTGTTTTGCGAGTTTCTTGTGGTGTTTTGCGTATTTAGAGTGCTGTAGCCTCGTTTTCGTTTTGTTCGGCAGCCATTTTTTCTGTCGCGTAGAGAATTTTTTAGTGTCTAAACGCTTTTATTTTGAGTTAAATGAAGGTGTAAGTTGCTTTTTTGAGGTCCTGGATGCTCCCTCTTGCTGTAGGTAAGGTTTTTATGTATGTGTTCTGTATATATATTGTGTTTTAAATTTTGTTATGTTCACGGGTTGCGGCCGATTTTTGCGAGGTCGTAATATGTGCTAACGAGTCTCGTATGTTGTTTGCGTTTGTAGCCTCGTTTTCGTTTTGTTCGACGGCCATTTTTTTCTCTCGCTTACAGAATTTTTTAGTGTCTAAACTCTTTTATTTTGAGTTAAATGAAGGTGTAAGTTGCTTTTTTGAGGACCTGGATGCTACCTCTTGCTGAGGTTTTCAGGCAGCAATATAGTCTGGTGGAGTGAGGGAAGGAGTCCAATAGAGTAGGTGAAGCAAAGATATAAGAGGGTACATTATTGCTGAGGGCTTTATACCTTAGGGTCATGATGTTACATTTTATTCTGGAGGCTATAGGAAGCCAGTAATGTGACTGACAGAGAGGAGCTGCAGACACGGAGAGACGAGTATGGTAGATGAGGCTAGCGGAGGTGTTTATGAGTGCAAGCATATAAGTAAGAGAGCTCATGCATGCCTAAGGGTCTACCGGTACAAATGCATGTGTGAGAGATTGAGAGCAAATGCATGTGTGAGAGCTTGTGAATGAAGCTATGAGTGAGAGTGCCTAAATAATAGCAAATGCCATAGAGCTGTATGACAGTAGGTGCATGTATATGAGTATGTTGATGTAACTTTGTGAGAGAGCATGCATACGAGTAAGAGAGTTTTAACTTGACAGTGTGTTCATGAGATTCATTGTGTCAGAGTGTGCAGTAGTGTAGATGGGCGTTAAAATATGAAAAGTGTGTATGAGACAGTTTGCGTGCAAGTTCAAGTATAAGCGTAATTGCATGTCAGTACATGAGAGTGAGCAGATGTTTCTGAGTGCACATAATTATGAATATGTTAACTTGTGACATCATTTAAATGCACACTTGAGATAGACTTCCTACATCAGACGGTATGCTTGCAAGATAATGCATATGTAACTGTGTGCACACTTGAGATC
Organism: Discoglossus pictus; assembly: GCA_027410445.1. Classification (NCBI taxonomy): domain Eukaryota; kingdom Metazoa; phylum Chordata; class Amphibia; order Anura; family Alytidae; genus Discoglossus; species Discoglossus pictus. The sequence goes on from CM050175.1 coordinate 55,242,708, forward strand.
ATTCATGTGTTAGAATGTAGCTGTGTGTACTAGTGTGCATGAAAATGTGAGGGAGCATGCATGAGTGTGCAATACTCAGATTATTCTAGACTGGATATTACTGGACAGTCACAGCTACCTGACTCTTCATATAAATATATAATAATATATACCTGTATATACAGGGAGTGCAGAATTATTAGGCAAGTTGTATTTTTGAGGATTAATTTTATTATTGAACAACAACCATGTTCTCAATGAACCCAAAAAACTCATTAATATCAAAGCTGAATATTTTTGGAAGTAGTTTTTAGTTTGTTTTTAGTTTTAGCTATTTTAGGGGGATATCTGTGTGTGCAGGTGACTATTACTGTGCATAATTATTAGGCAACTTAACAAAAAACAAATATATACCCATTCCAATTATTTATTGATACCAATATAACATCTCAACATTCACAAATACACATTTCTGACATTCAAAAACAAAACTAAAACAAATCAGTGACCAATATAGCCACCTTTCTTTGCAAGGACACTCAAAAGCCTGCCATCCATGGATTCTGTCAGTGTTTTGATCTGTTCACCATCAACATTGCGTGCAGCAGCAACCACAGCCTCCCAGACACTGTTCAGAGAGGTGTACTGTTTTCCCTCCTTGTAAATCTCACATTTGATGATGGATCACAGGTTCTCAATGGGGTTCAGATCAGGTGAACAAGAAGGCCATGTCATTAGATTTTCTTCTTTTATACCCTTTCTTGCCAGCCACGCTGTGGAGTACTTGGACGCGTGTGATGGAGCATTGTCCTGCATGAAAATCATGTTTTTCTTGAAGGATGCAGACTTCTTCCTGTACCACTGCTTGAAGAAGGTGTCTTCCAGGAACTGGCAGTAGGACTGGGAGTTGAGCTTGACTCCATCCTCAACCCGAAAAGGCCCCACAAGCTCATCTTTGATGATACCAGCCCAAACCAGTACTCCACCTCCACCTTGCTGGCGTCTGAGTCGGACTGGAGCTCTCTGCCCTTTACCAATCCAGCCACGGGCCTATCCATCTGGCCCATCAAGACTCACTCTCATTTCATCAGTCCATAAAACCTTAGAAAAATCAGTCTTGAGATATTTCTTGGCCCAGTCTTGACGTTTCAGCTTGTGTGTCTTGTTCAGTGGTGTTCGTCTTTCAGCCTTTCTTACCTTGGCCATGTCTCTGAGTATTGCACACCTTGTGCTTTTGGGCACTCCAGTGATGTTGCAGCTCTGAAATATGGCCAAACTGGTGGCAAGTGGCATAGTGGCAGCTGCACGCTTGACTTTTCATGGGCAGTTATTTTGCGCCTTGTTTTTTCCACACGCTTCTTGCGACCCTGTTGACTATTTTGAATGAAACGCTTGATTGTTCGATGATCATGCTTCAGATTTTATCTTTTTTTGCAATTTTAAGAGTGCTGCATCCCTCTGCAAGATATCTCACTATTTTTTACTTTTCTGAGCCTGTCAAGTCCTTTTTTTGACCCATTTTGCCAAAGGAAAGGAAGTTGCCTAATAATTATGCACACCTGATATAAAGTGTTGATGTCATTAGACCACACCCCTTCTCATTACAGAGATGCACATCACCTAATATGCTTAATTGATAGTAGGCTTTCGAGCCTATACAGCTTGGAGTAAGACAACATGCATAAAGAGGATGATGAGGTCAAAATACTAATTTGCCTAATAATTCCGCACTCCCTGTATAGCACATTCAAAGACTTCTAGACTTTTTCAAGTTTTTTACAGTTATTGTATTTTATATTGTGTTACTATATATCTGTAACTATGTTTCTACAGGCGACTTGCCCATCAAAAATGATGGCAATAAAATTTGAAGCCTCGTGATGCTGTTTGCCACAGAATGCGAGGATCTCCCCCCTCTAACTCAGCAGTCATTGCGAGCCTCTCCCCCCCCCGCTCTAGTTTACAGGCCTTGAAATGAGCGCCGTTGCTGCTCATTGCAGGCCTCGGCAAACCCACAACTCACAAAACTTTGGCGATCATTGTGAACCTCTCCTTCCTCTCTTGTGCCTCCTTTCCCCATCTCCATCTCCCCCCCCCGGGTCACACTTACCCCTCCCCCCCCCCCCCCGCCCTGGGTCATACTTACTCCTTCCATCCCCCCTGCCCCTGGGTCACACTTACCTCTACCATCTTCCCCCCCCCTGCCCCTGTGGCCCCACTTACCGCTCCCATCCTCCCCCACCACTGGGTCACACTTACCCCTCCCATCTCTCCCCCCCCCCGCCACTGGGTCACACTTACCCCTCCCATCTCTCCCCCCCCCCGCCACTGGGTCACACTTACCTCTCCCATCTCTCCCCCCCACCCCTGGGTCACACTTACCTCTCACATCTCTCCCCCCCACCCCTGGGTCACACTTACCTCTCACATCTCTCCCTCCCCACCCCTGGGTCACACTTACCTCTCCCATCTCCCCGTCCCTGGGTCACACTTCCCCTCCCATCTCCCCGTCCCTGGGTCACACTTCCCCCTTCCATTTCCCCGTCCCTGGGTCACACTTCCCCCTTCCATCTCCCCGCCCATGGGTCACACTTCCCCCTTCCATCTCCCCGCCCATGGGTCACACTTCCCCCTTCCATCTCCCCGCCCATGGGTCACACTTCCCCCTTCCATCTCCCCGCCCATGGGTCACACTTCCCCCTTCCATCTCCCCGCCCATGGGTCACACTTCCCCCTTCCATCTCCCCGCCCATGGGTCACACTTCCCCCTCCCATCTCCCTCCCATCTCCCGCCCCTGGGTCACACTTCCCCCTCCCATCTCCCTCCCATCTCCCCCCCCCTGGGTCACACTTCCCCCTCCCATCTCCCTCCCATCTCCCGCCCCTGGGTCACACTTCCCCCTTCCATCTCCCCCCCTGGGTCACACTTCCCCCTCCCATCTCCCTCCCATCTCCCGCCCCTGGTCACACTTCCCCCTTCCATCTCCCGCCCCTGGGTCACACTTCCCCCTCCCATCTCCCTCCCATCTCCCGCCCCTGGGTCACACTTCCCCCTCCCATCTCCCTCCCATCTCCCGCCCCTGGGTCACACTTCCCCCTTCCATCTCCCGCCCCTGGGTCACACTTCCCCCTCCCATCTCCCTCCCATCTCCCGCCCCTGGGTCACACTTCCCCCTTCCATCTCCCCCCCTGGGTCACACTTCCCCCTTCCATCTCCCTCCCATCTCCCGCCCCTGGGTCACACTTCCCCCTTCCATCTCCCCCCGCCCCTGGGTCACACTTCCCCCTTCCATCCCCCCCCCCCCTGGGTCACACTTCCCCCTTCCATCTCCCCCCCCCCCTGGGTCACACTTCCCCCTTCCATCTCCCCCCCCCTGGGTCACACTTCCCCCTTCCATCTCCCCCCCCCCCCTGGGTCACACTTCCCCCTTCCATCTCCCCCCCCCCCTGGGTCACACTTCCCCCTTCCATCTCCCCCCCCCCCTGGGTCACACTTCCCCCTTCCATCTCCCCCCCCCCCTGGGTCACACTTCCCCCTTCCATCTCCCCCCCCCCCTGGGTCACACTTCCCCCTTCCATCCCCCCCCCCCCCTGGGTCACACTTCCCCCTTCCATCTCCCCCCCCCCTGGGTCACACTTCCCCCTTCCATCTCCCCCCCCCCTGGGTCACACTTCCCCCTTCCATCTCCCCCCCCCCTGGGTCACACTTCCCCCTTCCATCTCCCCCCCTCTGGGTCACACTTCCCCCTTCCATCTCCCCCCCTCTGGGTCACACTTCCCCCTTCCATCTCCCCCCCCCCCTGGGTCACACTTCCCCTTCCATCTCCCCCCCCCCTGGGTCACACTTCCCCTTCCATCTCCCCCCCCCCTGGGTCACACTTCCCCCTTCCATCTCCCCCCCCCTGGTCACACTTCCCCCTTCCATCTCCCCCCCCCTGGGTCACACTTCCCCCTTCCATCTCCCCCCCCCCGGGTCACACTTCCCCCTTCTATCTCCCCCCCCCTGGGTCACACTTCCCCCTTCCATCTCCCCCCCCCCCCCTGGGTCACACTTCCCCCTCCCATCTCCCGCCCCTGGGTCACACTTCCCCCTCCCATCTCCCTCCCATCTCCCGCCCCTGGGTCACACTTCCCCCTTCCATCTCCCGCCCCTGGGTCACACTTCCCCCTTCCATCTCCCGCCCCTGGGTCACACTTCCCCCTTCCATCTCCCGCCCCTGGGTCACACTTCCCCCTTCCATCTCCCGCCCCTGGGTCACACTTCCCCCTTCCATCTCCCGCCCCTGGGTCACACTTCCCCCTTCCATCTCCCGCCCCTGGGTCACACTTCCCCCGCCCCTGGGTCACACTTCCCCCGCCCCTGGGTCACACTTCCCCCGCCCCTGGGTCACACTTCCCCCGCCCCTGGGTCACACTTCCCCCGCCCCTGGGTCACACTTCCCCCTCCCATCTCCCCCCCGGGTCACACTTCCCCCTCCCATCTCCCCCCCGGGTCACACTTCCCCCTCCCATCTCCCTCCCCTTTGTCTCCTTTCCCCTTCCACCTCTCCCTCCCCTTTGTTTCCCTAACCCTCCCACCTCTCCCTCCCCTTTGTCTCCTTTGCCCTCCCACCTCTCCCTCCCCTTTGTCTCCTTTGCCCTCCCACCTCTCCCTCCCCTTTGTCTCCTTTGCCCTCCCACCTCTCCCTCCCCTTTGTCTCCTTTGCCCTCCCACCTCTCCCTCCCCTTTGTCTCCTTCCCCTCCCACCTCCTTCCCTGGGCCTCTTCCCCCTCCCATCTCCCCCCCGGGTCACACTTCCCCTTCCACCTCTCCCTCCCCTTTGTTTCCCTAACCCTCCCACCTCTCCCTCCCCTTTGTCTCCTTTGCCCTCCCACCTCTCCCTCCCCTTTGTCTCCTTCCCCTCCCACCTCCTTCCCTGGGCCTCTTCCCCCATCAATCTCTCCCCAGGGTCTCTTCCCCCTCCCATCTCCCTCCCCTGGGTCTCTCCCCCCTTCTCCCTCCCCTGTGGCTCTACCCTCTCTCCCTTCCCTGTGTCTCCCTCCCCATGTATCTTTCCCCCCACCTCTCCCTCCCCATGTATCTTTCCACCCACCTCTCCCTCCCCATGTATCTTTCCACCCACCTCTCCCTGCCCATGTATCTTTCCACCCACCTCTCGCTCCCCTGTGTCTTTCACCCCTCTCCCTCCCCTGTGTCTCTCCCCCTCCCCTGTGTCTCTCCCCCTCCCCTGTGTCTCTCCCCTCTACCTCCACTGTGTCTCTCCCAACTCTACCTCCACTGTGTCTCCTTTCCCCTCACCTCTCCTTCCCTGGTGTCTTTCCCCCCACCTCTCCCTCTCCTGTGTCCTTCCCCTCACCTCTCCTTACCCTGTGTCCTTCCCCTCACCTCTCCTTACCCTGTGTCCTTCCCCTCACCTCTCCTTACCCTGTGTCCTTCCCCTCACCTCTCCTTACCCTGTGTCTTTCCCCTCACCTCTCCTTACCCTGTGTCTTTCCCCTCACCTCTCCTTACCCTGTGTCTTTCCCCTCACCTCTCCTTACCCTGTGTCTTTCCCCCTCACCTCTCCTTACCCTGTGTCTTTCCCCTCACCTCTCCTTACCCTGTGTCTTTCCCCTCACCTCTCCTTACCCTGTGTCTTTCCCCTCACCTCTCCTTACCCTGTGTCTTTCCCCTCACCTCTCCTTACCATGTGTCTTTCCCCTCACCTCTCCTTACCCTGTGTCTTTCCCCTCACCTCTCCTTACCCTGTGTCTTTCCCCTCACCTCTCCTTACCCTGTGTCTTTCCCCTCACCTCTCCTTACCCTGTGTCTTTCCCCTCACCTCTCCTTACCCTGTGTCTTTCCCCTCACCTCTCCTTACCCTGTGTCTTTCCCCTCACCTCTCCTTACCCTGTGTCTTTCCCCCCACCTCTCCTTACGCTGTGTCTTTCCCCCCCCACCTCTTCTTACCCTGTGTCTTTCGACCCCACCTCTCCTTACCCTGTGTCTTTCCCCCCACCTCTCCTTACCCTGTGTCTTTCCCCCCACCTCTCCTTACCCTGTGTCTTTCCCCCCACCTCTCCTTACCCTGTGTCTGTTCCCCCCACCTCTCCTTACCCTGTGTCTTTCCCCCACCTCTCCTTCCCCTGTGTCTGTTCCCCCCACCTCTCCTTCCCCTGTGTCTGTTCCCACAACCTCTCCTTCCCCTGTGTCTGTTCCCCCCACCTCTCCTTCCCCTGTGTCTGTTCCCCCACCTCTCCTTCCCCTGCATCTTTACCCCCACCTCTCCTTCTCCTGCGTCTTTACCCCCACCTCTCCTTCTCCTGTGTCTTTACCCCCACCTCTCCCTCCCCTGTGTCTCCCCCCCACCTCTCCCTCCCCTGTGTCTCCCCCCTCCCTCTCCTTTGTCTGCTCCCCGCTCTCTCCCCTATGTCTGTTCCCTGCACCCTCTCCCTCCCCTGTGTCTCCTTTCCACCTCTCCTGTTAAGCATTGCACATGTGCTGCTGCTCAATGATCGTGAGCAAACACACAATGTGCATGCGCTACCCCACCGCTCAATGAGCATGCGCAGCTCACAACGCGCAATGCACGTCCGCAACTTGCAGGCCTCGTGAGTTGTTGGTAACATAGCGTTACTGACAAACTCTCAATTACCACAACTATTATAGCTGATGTTTTGTTGCTGTTTTGTATCATCATGTTACTATTTTAATCTGTTGATTTGTTTGTGTATTATTACATTTATTTATTAGCGTGTTACCAGGTCATGAAGCGTATTTAAATCTCATATCCCATAAACAGACAAGCAGATTCCAATTTGCACTTTCCTTTTCCTTTGGATGTCTTGTTAGGGGATTTTGTGTGTCTTATTGTATCTTGCTCCTACAGACACGACTCACATCCTGAAGGAGGGTCTTCTAGTTCATCTTATTATATCGTAATAAGAAAATGGTATTAATGAGGAGCTGTAGTGCGGGACAGAGTGATTACCTGCCAACTGATTATAATCAAACATCTATTACTTTACCCACTTCTGCAAGTTACTTCTAATGATTCACAGAGCCCCCTATGACCCTAATGTGCTCTGTCTTATCCCAACATTCTATATTGAGTGATTCTGGTTATAAATATATGTTATTATATTTCTAAATTACTGTGTTAGTATGTTACTTTTTTTTTCTGTATTTATTTTATTTATCTTTTGTTTATATATTTATTTATTCACATTTGTATAGAGCTTTTATTCAAAAGTATTTTCAACTGTTAGATCATTTATGACAAATAGGTTCTGGGTTTAATTGAAGGGTTAAAAACCAATCAGATTGAAACATACAAAAGAATCAGCAATTGAAGAAACGTATTTCTCGTTCAAATTTCACTGAAATACAGTCATTGTACTGCACTCTGATGCAACTGGGAGGGGACATGCAAATGAGAAGACAATGAATCTTAAATCCAAAAATAACCATGATATCTACTGTATATATATATATATATATATATATATATATATATATATATATATATACACACACGCACATTATATATATATATACACACACACATATAATATATACATATATATATATATATATATATATATATATATATGCACACACACACATATAATATATATATATATATACTGTATATATATACTGTATATATATATATATATATATATATATATACACAGTTGATATAAAAAGTCTACACACCCCTGTTAAAAATGCCAGGTTTCTGTGCTGTAAAAAAATTAGACAAAAATAAATAATTTCAGAACTTTTTCCACCTTTAATGTGGCCTATAAACTGTACAACTCAATTGAAAAACAAACTGAAATTTTTTAGGTAGAGAGATGAAAAAAAATAAAAATATAAAAATAAAATAATATGGTTGCATAAGTATGCACACCCTTAAACTAATACTTTGTTGAAGCACCTTTTGATTTTATTACATCACTTAGTCTTTTTGGGTATGAGTCTATCAGCATGGCACATTTTGACTTGGCAAGATTTGCCCACTCTTCTTTGCAAAAACACTCCAAATCTGTCAGATTGCGAGGGCATCTCCTGTGCACACCGCTCTTTAGGTCACCACACAGATTTTCAATCGGATTCAGGTCTGGGCCATTCCAAAACTTTAATCTTCTTCTAGTGAAGTCATTCCTTTGTTGATTTGGATGTATGCTTTGGGTCATTGGCATGCTGAAAGATGACGTTCCTCTGCATGTTCAGCTTTCTAGCAGATTAGGATGATTAGGTGTGCCCTAGGTAGTAGGTAGAAAGTCCCAGTTGTAGGATTGGCGGGGATTAGTTTTTCTAATTCCTGATGTATATTTTTAGGAAATGTTTTGAGGAGTTTTTTAAGTTGAAGAGTATATATTTCTGTAGGGTCCTGGTTCAGTTTCTTGTAGTAGGTGTTGTCTGACAGTTGTCTGTTGGCTTCATTTATGTAGTCCTGAGTATTCATGATAACAACTGCCCCTCCTTTGTCTGCCGGTTTGATGGTGATGTTGGGGTTGTTTTTTAAAAACGTTATGGCAGTTCTTTCTGATGGAGTAAGATTGTGCAAGTCTCTTTTTTATTGTGTTGTTATAATAGATGCAGTTCTCAGGCGAAAGCTTTCTATATAACTGTCCAGTCTGATGTTACTACCAGGTTGTGGGTTGAAATATGTATTTTTTTTCTTGTCACTACAGTCTAATCATGTTGTGGTATGTCCCTTGTTGTAGAAAAATTCTGCCAGTCTTAATCTCCTGAAGAATTCTTCTATGTCCGAGTATAGTTGTATTTTATCTAGTTTTATGTCTGGACAGAAAGACAATACTTCGGAGACAACAGAGGTCTCTGCTTGTGAAAGTTGATGGTTTGAGAGATTTACAATTCCTGTGTGTTCTGTATATTTTTCAGAAAAACTATTTGTTTGAGTTGGTAGGTTTTTAGATGTGTTAGTAGAATTAAGGACTAAATTTGGGTTGTTTTACACCAGTAGCTATATACAAAACACCACTGACTTTCTCAACAAACTCAGTCAGATTAAAAACCTACCTGCTAACATGGATGTAGAGTCTCTTTACAGTAATATCCCACACAAAGATGACACTGAGGCATGCTTTAGGTTTCTTTCAACAAACAAGCAAAACAATAAATAGGGCCCTGATGTTATTGTTAAACTAATAGAATATATCCTTACCCACAACTATTTTACTTTTAACCAATATACCTACATACAGATGATGGGGACTGCCATGGGTATCAAAATGGCTCCACAATATGCAAATCTATTTATGGCCAATCTAGAAGAAACATTCTTATCTGTATCTATTTACAAACCATACAAATACTACTGTTACATAGATGATCTGTTCATCATCTGGACAGAAGGAGAAAGCAAACTCAGAGACTTTCATAATTCATTCAACACCTTCCATTCATCTATAAAACTTAAAATGGATTTCTCCACAGAACAGGTAAACTTTCTAGACACTACTATATCCATCACCAATGGCACTCTCCACTCATCTATATATAGGAAACCTACAGACAGATGTAATTACCTACACAGCTCCAGTTTCCATCCCTCCCACACCAAACAAGCCATCATCCATAGTCAAGCTATTAGATACCATCGGATTTGTTCAAACACTGGAGACCGTGATAAAAATTTAAAAACACTGTCTGAATCTTTCAAACAAAAGGGTTACAAACCCTGTATTATTACCCAAAAAATTTCAAC